>BQKZ01001014.1:36935-64715 GCA_036244855.1 Temnopleurus reevesii
TATATCTTCATAATCCTCAGAATATTCTCCTTCGAATGATACCAGATTCAGTGACTGAATAATATATTTTACTGTTCTATATTTGCTCAGAAATAAGGTGCGTGCCTTTATAGACTTCCATCATACAGTGTGTTAAATTTGTTAAAATTCTGCAGATAGTTTTTTTTCCATATTAAATATCTTTTTCTTGTTGAGAGCTGCACATGCAAGACTCACATATTAATCATAAGACATATTGCCATTCAAGAAAAAATTAAATTCTATAATACTAAAGAGTATGCCCCGTACATTTACCTGATCCATCCTATCCTACTTACGGCTCATTGATAGGTCATTAATAACTGGTATACGTGTGACAAAATTAATCCCTTAACTTAAAATGATATTATTTATGCCATGTATACATACATTTACAGCATGAGCTTCATTCCCATAGTGATATTTTTCACACTGGCTATTACCACTAAAATACAGCAATACTTTATACAGGATTGCTGATGATGTCTCATATCACACACTGTGCGACAACGATACAAGGACATATGGAGCAAAATTAGATTTCTTTCCTTTCCACCCACAGCTTCAACATTATCCAAAAGGTAGCAGCAATATTGCTTAAAGGGGCGCATTAAAATATTTACAAATAACATCTGAATAAAAAATAGAAACAATATTCAGCACATTTCATGATATTTGATATTTGATTTTAAAGGTTGGTTATCAATGTCTTTTATTTGAGTGAATACAAATTATCTTTGTATTGGGAGAAGTAAAGTAATATTTAAAATAAAGCTAAAAAAACACCAAAACCCCACTTATTACTGAAAAATATGAAACCAAGAATCCTTTCACTAACGATAGCAAAAGACAGCCCTTGATCCAGTCAGGGTTCCAAGGGATGCGTGCACCTCTACATTTAGAGGATCATGTAGGCCTACATAAAATACAGATTAATGCAGCTAAATCTAACAAAAGTATCACCTGTGCACCTTCTATTTTCACATTCGAACTTGGTGCCACCACCTCTATTTTGAAATCAAGGATCTGTTGCTGAGAATAATCTGAGGAAAACCAAAAGGCAAGCACCCTTTTCACACCACATGCCTGATCATGAGAGATTACTGGATATTTCAGGTACAAGCCTCAGGTACACAAGCAATCAGCGACCATGCTGTGACAGACAGCAAAAATATCCATCAGCTTTAGAACTTGAGTGAGTTGTATTGCAGACATACAAGAGTGTTGTCAATGGAAAGGAATTTTTACATTGAAAATGAATGATAATAATAATGTTCTTATATGGCACCTAACATTAACTTTATCAGTCGTCCCTATGTTTAAAGTGCTCTACAATGTAGCAGTATTACCCTGGCTTTAAAAATTTAGCTGTAAATAGCGCTCTGTGATTCAAGGAAATAATTCCTGCCAGATATCCATTCACCTCACCTGCGTCGAGTGCAGCACAATGTGGATGAATTTCTTGCTGACGCAATTAATGCCATGGGTGGGATTTGATCATACGACCCTCTAGTTGAAAGGCGAGAGTCATGACCACTACACCACGGGGCCTCCATGTATTTAATCTATCAATATCATTTTCACGCTCCGTTATAATCCAATAAAATCCTAAAGCCCCTAATTACTTCCATTAGATTGCTGACATTTACATCTGATGTTCCAAATCAAACCAGGTGCATCATGACTGTTCCCTATAAAATGTTCTCAGTCCTGGAAGACTGCCCATTGCCCTTCTCCACAACTACACCTGTACTCATGCACCTTGGGCTTTACTAGGGCAGGGGGGGGGGGGTGGGGTGTATCACCCTACCCCCATACTCTCCCCACATGACTAGAGATGATCCAAGCTGGGGAGGGGTAATATTGATGCTGTTCCTAGGAGATGGAGCCAGCACCATGTTCTTATTATCATCCAACGCTTACATTGCTGAGATGCCATCTGCTTCTATCATCAATATATCATGTTGGAAAACCCTATGGCACAGTATGATGCTGTGCAGAGAAGTCCAATGTCATTATCATGTATATCTTATTAGTGCTCATATCAGCTCCATGCACTCAGTATTATTGATATATGTCATAAACACAACCAAAAATGTCAATGATTAACAATATTGGTTTCAAAGTTTTTATCTCAAGCCACATTATAAAAAAAATGATTCATATATGCATGTATTTTTGATAACTCTCATCAGCAAGTATTATAATGGGAAGTTTAAAGGAAGGTTTGTGTAGAATATGGAAAGAACAGCAAATTATAATACATACATACAGTGTCTGCTCTGGGAGATAAATTTATTCTCTAGGTATAGTCTCTAACTTGTAAAAAACAATATTTACAATTCTGAAAAAAGTGACAAATTAAGATGAATAGCAATTTATATTCAAATTAAATAAGGAAAGAAATTATTCATCAGAATCATCAAAGAAGAAAGAGAAAATACACTGTGCACCGAGTGACAGTCCACATACATGTAGATGTTCAATTGTAGATATAGAAAGCAATTTGCTATTACCGACTGACAGGGTTTATCCACTCCATACATTGCTCACATTCCATTTCTCTCATCAACTCATAACAATTTTCAGATCGATAATAAAACACTCAACATTAATCAATCAAATTAGGTACTTGTAACATAATGAGAAACACTCATTTCTTCATTTTTGTTTATATATTTATTTATATCTATGCATTTAACTATTTATCTATTTATCTATTTTATTTAAACAAATAATCAAACCTGATTATTGTAAATATTTTGCTATCAAACATGATTTAAACTTTCAGTTTGGAATTCATTTTATGTCACATAATTACCTATGAGCATATATCTATGTACTAAGATACACAATTACCAACATTAATGAAAGAAATGCACCAGATTATTTTCAAACATGCACATTGCACAATAATCTAAGAAGCACATGTTTAGCAATAGTTGCATTTGTTGGTACAGAGTGAAAAGGACCTTACAAAAGAAATATTTTACAGGCAATGTATCCGCAATGAGATAATTTCATCTTGAAATTGTTGCAATGCGATCAAATGCCCTAAGCCATGTGACAAAGACACCCTCGCAACATGAATGTCAGTCATTTACATGCCTGCCCGAGTAATATGTCTGGGTCTGGTTTCAAAACAAAAGCGACTTTCTTCCAATCACCCGTCTGGCGCCTGTAGGGTAACATTACACTATTATGCTCTATAGGATATCTATGGATGCGTGTGCGTGTGTGTTTATATAAAATGTTTTGTGATAAATATTACGTACAAGTATAGGAATAGAAAGAGAGCACTTGGCGTTTTTCAACAAACACACTTTCGATGGGAACAAATAGGAGGTTAATACATCATTTTTATTTATTTTTTGTCACATTAAACTCAACAAAAGATACTTAGCTGATGTCATTTTATACATGTATGCGCAACATGTTTTCCTGTTATATATAGTGATGCCAAAAGCAAAAGTCTAATGAAATGGAAAATGATAATGAAAATCATTATGCTTTATTGCCAAATATATCTTTTGATGGTATATAACTGCATAAAAAATAATGCACTATATTTCATTAGCAGCCGATTTTCTGAAACAAAGCTTCCAACCATTCCAGAATATGATAAGATATATTCAGTGTTTATTTCAGTATTGAATAACTGAGAAAAAGAGTTTCATTATTTTCATTTTCATTCTTAGTGTTTTGTCTTTATAGATAAAAAATATTTGCTTCACTTGCTAAATTATCCCCATTCCAATCTATTATCGAATGAATGCGTTGTAATGGTTGGTGCTTTTGATAAAATATTGTGCTATTACAAGTATTTCACAGCTATGCAGAATACTAACCCTGTGTTCTAGAAGGAAAATTCTATTCCTTTACAAAAAAGCACATCTCTCTGGTACATATCTTTCAGCATGCAATCTCCCATTGTGCAAAGGTGCTGACAGATCAATTAGTAATGGAAAACATTTTGTGAGATGTTCATTTTACCAGATGTGTTGAGAAACACAAAGTATCAACATCTGGAATCTCTATCCAGGCTAGAATATGAAAGCAAAATACTAGAAATACATGATGAAATATGGCACTCAAGCGGTAAATAACAATTCTAAAAAAAATTATACAGCCCAAAATATGTATCATGAGACAAAAATGTGTATTATGACTTCTACATGTTCATATTTTATTTTGGCTGTTACAATTCTCTTTCTAAACACTCTATTATTTGATATAATTTGTACAGTTTGAAAACAAATTGCACTTTGAAAGTTTATAAACTCAAAGTTTTTCATCAAAATGAATCAAATATCCTGTTTTCTCTGTTTTACTATACCAAAACTTGATATATCAAGAGATACCAACCATTCCCTGACCTTTATGAGGGAGACATTAAAACGTGAATAAATCAAAATCTGAGCAAAAGAAGGAGCAAACACTACACTCTCCACCATTTAATTCTAATGAACGCCTTGAATTAATATGAAAATACAGCTCATGCGTATTCCAAAACGGTTGGTTATCTCGAGATATCTTATGCTATACCCGCAGAATGACTACCTTATCAATTTTTACAGATGGAAAATGCTTTGGGTGGTTATGCACATATACATAATTTTTCATTTTCTCTTTACCTAATAGCTCATCTTCTTCAATATTTACTTTCCAAACCACAATGGAAAGAAAGACCACAACAAAAGGAATAACTCGGCTCATTTGTTGGATAGACTCATCCACTGATAAACAGTGATATAATGCGGTTTGGCGTGATACAGTGAATACAATTCGATTAGGAAGCTCACATAAATTCCCATCACTTTTGATAATGTCCAACTCCCATTCCAACTAACTGATTTGATATGGTAATTTGCAAACATTTGTCATATTAAATGGTTTTGAAATGAAGTGTGCTATTGTGTATCATTGCTCAAAAATACAATGTGCCCTAAATCTGACCCCAACATGTAGACTTTCATTCATTCAGTCATTCAAATTAAATTCACAGCTAATTTTGGCACAAAACCAAATGTCTGGAACTCTGATTTACAAGGTATAACTGCTTATGACGTTGATGTCTGTATCACACCAATGACCTTTAGTAATGAAATTGTATCGATCGATCGTTGATACTGAAAGGATCAAGTGAGGACATAACACCTGACAACAGACATTATTTTCCAAAGTAAACTACTCTGATAGCCAATCATTTCTAAAATCTGTATGGGTCACATGTTAAACATGGTTATATTGATTTTGCCAGATGTTGGATTTCAGCAAACATTCAAACTAGATATGGGGGCAAAGCAGTGAGCTATTTTCATAATTTTGAACAAACGTACCAGGGATATGACAGGATTGTAAAATTCACTATAAAAGAATTAGGGCACTGAAATCTAAAGAAGATAAGAAATTCATGTGGTTTTACACAAAATTCAGTGATTAATACCCCACCCCAAAGTTTCCTTATATTATAATAATAATAATAGATGCAATTTATATAGCGCACGTCTCCATTCTGCTGAGTGCTCAAGGCGCTTTACATTATCATTACCCTGGCTTTAGCCCGGCAGCCATTCACGGTGCACTTGGCATTTCAAAGAATAAATATTCCTGCCAGGTACCCATTCACCTCACCTGGGTTGAATGCAGCACAATGTGGATGAATTTCTTGTCGAAGGAAATTGACGCCATGGGTAGGATTCCAACCTACGATCCTAGTCAAGTTGAAAGGCGAAAAATAGCAAAAATTATTGATTCACCTACCAATATTACCTTTGCACCTGAATTGAAAGAAATAAGAAATTTAGTCATACATGATCTAAGCAAGAATTGGAGACCTTACACTGAACTTTCCTCAGCTGGCACTGTGACTCAAGCTTACACAGGAACATACCACTTAGTCCCACACCAAGGAATCCATGCATAGTTTGGGACAATAGTTTGTCATTTGCCGGAAAATATCATTAGGGCACTGCATCAGGTGACAATGTATTTAACGTCAGGCATGGGCCATGCCACGATATGTCATGTGACAAGTAAGGCATGTGACTTAAGGTTAAGAAGATTCCGTACCTCTTTTTTAAAATACCATTATAAATTACTGCCACGACGTTCATATTCTATAATTCTCCAATAATTTACCCCATGGGATATTCATATGAAGTTCAAGTCATTTATTTGTGAAAGTCTAGAAAAGGTAGGAGATAAAAGAGAGGTGCAGTGTCTTTGTGTTTTATTCACACTATCCACTGTGTGATGGTGGAGCAGACAGCTTTGTATATGATAAATCTGCAAAAGTTACTGGAAAATTCATACCTAGAGAATAGAATTAGCCATTCTTTCTTTCATTTCCCATCTTGAAGTTATGATGTATAAATTGTGATATACACTATGTATGTTATTAATGCTTCCAATATGAAATATTTAGGATAACCTGATTTTGAGGTCGTATGCACAGCGCATACAGCACTAATTGAAATTGATCCAGGGATGTACATTAGGAAGACTAAAAACAACCCAATCAAAACAACTAATTAGTTTTGCTTCCACCAAATAGAGACATGTAGGCTATATTCAAGAGCATTTTCAGCATTATTTGTGAATATACTTCAAATTATCATTTCAGGAAGTTTTATCCATGGACTCAAGCAAATCTCAAAGTAGGCTAAATCTCATATAATTCCACTTTATGATTTTTGTTAGTCAGTTTTTCTAAGCTGATTGGAACACTTGTGAATGTTTAAATATTTTTGTCAGTTTAACCAGGGATATTCAGCCACTTGCTTCAATTTAGTTAGAAGCAAAATCCCTGAAATATGCAATGAGAAAAGTTTGGATGCAAGGCTAGAAGTCACTTCGGAGTCTCGAGGTCAGAAACCCAGCATAATCAATAATAACATTTTAATGAAAATATGATGAAGGAAAAAAATGCCCCTCTCATGCATTCAACATACAGATCAATGCCTAATTAAATATTACATTGATTCTTAAACCCCAATTCTTAACCATACATTTACTTCTAGTTTCAATGCCAAGAACCAACTCTCAGTGGAATATGTACTAAATGCATTTAATATGTTGCTGTCAAGAGAGAATATGTAGACATCAGATGTACATGCAATCTACACAAACAAAAATGAGATCAGTAGTTTCATAGCTTTAACCAAAAATCTTAGCAATTTGTAACAGACATCACAAATTCTACTTTTCACCATTTCAAAATGAGTTTCAGGTTACTTTAGTGCAAATTCTTTAATATCAATCAATAAGTTATCATGTGGTATTATTTCATAATCTTAGACATTCTCTCCTTTCTGATCATAACACCTTCCCCAATTTGCAGATACTCTTTATTTACATGTATCATCAATGTGCATCTCCCAAACAAACTTGCTCCTTACAAAAAGGTCACATCTCATTCCCATGCTAATCGGATGGTGTACACATGGATGAATTCTGCTCGTCCTCATCACCTTCTCTTCAGAGACCAAGGGCAAGGGTGGAGACAAGGGACTATTCAAGCTCAGTCAGGGAAAGAGAGAGAGAGCTAATATTTGTAAAGAGACAAGATGGTGACAGAGGAAAGGAGACTCTAAGAAGGAGAAGCTAGCAAGTGAACAGCAAGTAATTGTGTAGTAATTAAAATAATATTTTCCATGTTGGGAAGAATATATATAGGCCCCCTATATAGATTAATAAGAGAATGTAAAGGACATGAATTAATGAATTGAAAATGAATCTAATCAAGTAATTACATGACAAACTGTAGGAATTGTCCTATTAATAAAGATATCAGAAGTGAGAAATGTGAAGGTAACTGGAATATGCAAGTACCGGTATAAAATAAAGAGAAGTTGAATAAATAGAAAGATAGATAGATGGGTAGGTAGATAGATAGAGAGACAGACAAATAGATAATATGGGGTCACACCAAGGACCTAACCGTAGTTTTGCCCCATATCTAGAGGATAATGTCTTCATGTTGTGTTCGACTTCAACTCCATTTCATCACACGCAGATACATTTTAGATAAATGGATAAATGGATAAATGTAAGGAAACAGAAACATGGACGGAGGTAAAGAAAGTATCAGATAATGATGGAAGGGTAAATTCTCTTTTTTTTGGGGGGGGGGGGGGCATCACTCTTTGTCCGGATAATGAAGCTCTTTNAAGGACATGATTTAATGAAATGAAAATGAATCTAATCAAGTAATTACATGACAAACTGTAGGAATTGTCCTATTAATAAAGATATCAGAAGTGAGAAATGTAAAGGTAACTGGAATATGCAAGTACAAAATAGGGAAATGTTGGATAAATAGGAAGATAGATAGATGGGTAGGTAGATAGATAGATAGAGAGATAGATAAACAGATAATATGGGGTCACACCAAGGACCTAACCGTAGTTTTTCACCATATCTAGAGGATAATGTCTTCATGTTGTGTTCGACTTCAACTCAATTTCATCACACGCAGATAGATAAATGGATAAATGGATAAATGTAAAGAGACACGGACGGAGGTAAAGAAAGAATCAGATAAAGATGGAGAGGTAAATTCTCCTTTTTTTTGGGGGGGGGGGGGCTATACACATATTTCTAATATCATAAATAATTTGTGAATACTTCTTATCGAAATTCAAGGTGCAAATGTTTGAGCATACACACTCTCATCCAAAGCATTTTACATTATTACTGCAAGAATGATTTCATCTCCTTGGAACCTTGTGGAGGAAAAAGATTCCTCCTTCAGAGGCCTCATCTTGTTTACGAAGCCTCTCTCATCCATCTTATAAAAGCTCATAACAAGGAGTACACAGAAAGGAAAATAGTCTGATGAAAACCATGATCCAACCAACATTCAAGAAACTTGTATGCAGGAAAAAGAGAATCTATAATTAGGTCTATATTCTATATGCATGACATTTAAAATCAGAAATATTATAAAGGAAGGAGAAAAATAAAAGAAAGGCATTTGATGTAATTTGTAATACAAAAGTAACATAGTAAGCATGTCAACGCTCATTTACAGAATTGAAAAAAGGGTTTATTGGTGAAGTAAAATATATTTGCCATAGATGCTTTTGTAAAGAGGAGTTTTGTAACAGGTACAACAATCTTTTGTTTTAAAATGGCCAAAATTTCTGTTGGTTGTCAATTCCATAGCTTCGTAATGTTCCTATGCTATTGAACAAGCAAGGACATGTCTTGCTGGAATTCCTTGAAATTTAAAATGTGTGCCACTGATACTGTTTGGTTCAAACATATTGAATTTCAAGTAATTTTAATCTATAGTTTTCAAAACATTCAGCTTTTCCAGCGAAACAGACATGGCATTTTCATGGAAAGGCCCTGTTCTGCAAAGAGGTAGCCAGATGGAAATGAAAAGCAAATAAAAATGAAAATGTAGGACTGCAGAGAAGTGGGAAACAACCCAGTGTTTGCATTTGATTATAGAATTATTAGTTGTTTGTGACTTGCCTCATTGGATTTGAAATGTCAGATGGTGGAATGATCGATGGATGGGTCTGATTAAAGATGGATGATTGGATTCAAAAGAGTCTCCTCCCTCAGAATAAAACCAATCCATCCCTGCTAATTTCCGTTTATTTCAAGCAGCAACTGATTTATATTCTCATTGTTTGCAAATATGGGAGAGAAGATGATGAATGGGTCATTAATGAATATTGTATAGAAGGGATGTGAATTTATTGAATCTGTCTTAGGCCCTGGTCACATAGGACCCCGGAAGCAACACGATTCACCCCGACTCTTTGTTAATTCATAGCTAACTGCCTCAGAACAACAAGTCGGGGTGAATCATGTTGCTTCCGGGGCCCTATGTGACCGGGGTTTAAATGACGATTCTATACGATTGGCAGATCTACAGGCCAAAAGGTCTGCAGCCCCTACAATATTCTCAATCATGTATTTTTGCACATATAAAGAGGCATCAATGGTAAAAATTTACTTTACACCTTCTCCCCCATGAAAGTGCATATTCTTTTTTCTTGTCAATAACTTTTTACCCCCCCCCCTTTCCTGTGAGAAAGACCTTATTCTTAGTTACATGCATGTCTGATATTAATTTTCAAGCCATCAGTAAAAGAGAATTACCATCTGCCCCATTTACAAAATCTCAATCCATCCTATTTTTATCTTTTCATAAGGAAGGAGATGTAATTTTCATTCTATACTAAATTCCATAAACAAAAACTTTATGATGTGAGATTTAATTGGTCTTATTTTCAGATAGGGCATGCATAACTGGACAGCATTCTTATATTTGATTTTGTTATTGCGCCTAGATGAAATCTTTTTAAAAATATCTATTGTCGTTTATATAAACTTCATATTTTTGATGAAATTACATGTAATACCCTTAGACATGCTTAGATTTTTCCTACCAGAGAATCAACAGTAAAAATAATCCTGTTTATACATCCCATTAAAATGTCTCATATAGTTACTTCACTGCCACTGACTAATAAGCTCCCAATATTTTCTCATACATAGAGTAATACTAAGGGCTGGATAAAGAGCTGGCAAGCCGCTTGTTCATTAGCAAGATGAGCTCAGACGAGGAGTAATTATCATGCTCTGTCACAAACAAATTTACTTGGTGTTGGTTTATGCATGGCTAATTAAGATGCAGAGTGGCATAGAAAGTGGCGAAGAGCAGAGGGGTAGAAGTTTACTCTCATTTTAAAACGGGCGAGGGAATGAAAATTATGATATCCATAAAAACTGAAGAAATGTTTGGAAGAATCTGATATAAAATGGTCTTGGATCAACTATACCTGCATTCACTTTCTCATTATGAATGGAACATTTCATCTAATTCTTCTTTTAAAATAATTATATGAGTATGAGTTTTGTAACAAGTGTCTAATAATTTCTCAAGAGAAGATCCCTTTTTACTACGTTTTACCAATCTAAATAAAAATGAATCTTGAATCTTCAAACAATTCAGATTTTCAGGCCCACAGTTCAGATTTGCAGAGCCTTCACAACTTAACCCATTGACTGCCGAATTCTGTCATTCCCATACTTTGTGCAGGAACCACACGGTTCCAGTAAACAATGGGTTAAAACTAACAATAAATCCAATTCACTCTTAGACTGTAGGGCTATAATGATGTCAAGTTTGAAACATTTTTATATCTTAACCATTTCAACTTCTTACGATGTCTCAAGAAAATCCAAGGGGAGGGGGAGTGCAAGTTCCAAGAGGCCAAGATGTCTCTAGGCAACGCTCATGGAGTGGAGAGGAGACCAATCTCCATCTCATGAATGAACTTCTATGTCACTCAAATATTCTCTGTGATTAGAGGGGCTTGGGAAGGAGAACATAGAGGTGTGGTTAGTTCATATGCTTGGAATCTTGACTTGATCTAAAAAATAATGGGGAAAATAAGGCACAGGTACATCATCAATTTCAGAAGCCTAATAATATAAATACACCGTTTGCCATAATTGATGTTCCATCGCGTAATGTTTAATGGCTTTTATTATAATTTTTCAAATCAGCAAACAGGACATATAAAAACATGTTGTTCAGATCTGCTTCAAACTCTTTGCTATTGGTTCTTCCAACCACCTGATTCCTCATCGACGCTTTGATTGTTGGTTTTCTATTCAGGTTTGTTTTCCATCCACACCCATTTTTTTCTGGAAAGGTATTCATCAATGCTACATGATTTCGGAGCACTGATCTATTTTTTTTTTTTTTTTTAGAGCAAATGTTACTTTTATTCTGTCATATATATTTTCAGGTTTTCTTAGTTTCAAAGTTTACATACATTCAAACAGGCCTGGCAACGATTTGGCATTGTTACGGAATGCCTATAATGTATTGTACAAGCTGAAATATCCCTGTTGATTTTATTTTTGCAAATTTCATGGTCCTAGTCTTGCACAAATTTCTTATGCAGACAAACACAATACAAAAATGCCAAAATAAGACACTGTCAAAATTGGTCCTAAAACATGAAAATATTACATGTAGCTATCACAGCATCTAAAAATAGACCCATGCATGATTTTATAATTCCAAAACACAAATGACAAGACTTTGAACATGCACCCAGGAGGGAGGGAGGGGTGATTACTAGATGAGGGATGCTCGCCCCGTTTCCCTCCTAGCTGATGCGCATCCAAGCAGAAGGGTTATCGATGCAGCTGCGAGGGATGCATCTATCTCCTCTGCATATTCTCTTGATTCTCCCTGGGGTCTCCTGCTGATGATGAAGCTAGGCAAGTGACTACTGGGAATATTAATGGAGGGGGCCTCTTGGTAGAACAGAAAAGGGAGCGAAATTAGAAGGATGCAGGTCTAGCTAGCCTGATGAAACAGACTCTTTCCTTGATCATTTAAAAAATTAGATGTCTTTAGCATTGGGAACATCAGTTGAAGCAATGGGTCTGCATGTATAGCATCAGGGAAAAAATTTCCTGGTACTGCATCGCAATTTGCTATGCATTTTAGTAGGATTGCTATACAATATATATTTTGTGTAGCAACTTTTTCACATAGAACTGTACAATAAAGAATTTGAAAAGTTTCCTCAATGTCTAAAACCGCTTATCAAATGTGAAAAGTGAAATTATTCCCTGTAGCATTAAAAAAAGACTGCATATGCAGCCTACAGATATCCTTCAGGTTTTTAAAACTGTTCTACCATATAAACTTTGCTGCATATGAACCAATGTGCCACAAAAGATAGGGAAAATTCACATAGGATTTAGATTGATCACTCCTAACAGATAATGCAAAAAAAAAAAAACTCCAGACATATGGGGACTTTGGATAATACTTATGATGCTCAAACTTAAACTTCCAGATTATTTTATACTTGAAAAAAACTCTCATCCCCTTTTGCAGCTACAAATATTGTCCAACGTATGGTAGATGTTACCCCTACAAAATACCTATATATTAATAGACCATGAAATTTTGTTGTTTGCAGGTATTTCAAAAGAACTTCAAAAGCACCGATCCATTTCATAAGCAAACATTTATGCATGGCATATATTGCCAAGTGGTGCATTGACAAAATAATCTACAGTTTTGTTATTCCACACCTATTTCTGAGAAAACGTAAAGCTTTGTGGTGAAAATAATCACTATGGACTCTTTTTTATTGGTAAAAGTAAATTTATGACTGGTATACAAATAAACCATTTATATAATATACCAATATCATATAAATTGACTTCTGAAATATACTTGTAGTACCTCAATGATTCTAGGGGGAGGGAAAGATACACATTTATCCAGTGTCTACCAGGCATTTAGCCAGTGTTCATCTGATTTGGAACTCCCGCTGTTTTCTGGTCAATTTTTATTGTCTTTAATTATTATCTGATACAGCTGACGAAATCACAATCAGCCTGGGAGTAAGGCTATATTCAAATCATTAATCAAAGAAACACTTTCCAGGTTGACTGACATCGGGCAAACCTTGGAAATCAAACATTGTTTAAATTTACATTAGATTACATCATGATTCCATGTCTCAATATTTATCCATTACTGCGGTAATTCTTCCATTCTGCAATCACCGTTCCAATCACATTAGTTACTCTTCAATCATGGAAGCAAATGGTTGCTGGTCATATTCTGCCACTATTCACATTATGTAAAATATGAATATAAATATTGCATATCAAATAAGAGGGGTCTATAAAGTTCTATTGTTTTGTGATCGACCTAACAGCAAAAATTGGACAGTATGAATTTCTGTGTCATGTCCATCACACTACTTATGGTTTATATATCTGTGGAACTGGTCAATAATATTACTATGAATACATACATAATAAATCTTACAGAAATTTTAGTGGATGACTGTCATCTATGTAATGCACATCATACTTTTCTTTTGTGTAAAATTGCATTCAAGAAATGCACAACTATTAATCAGTGTCGATTTTCTTTAAAAAAAATGCAAACTACCTAAAATAGAAAACCTTCATAGATTTCTACATAAAAGCCACATTTTGATTTCTGTTTGAGCTCAAATATTTGCTGGGGTTTTATTTTTGCTATTTTTGCTACCATGAATTCGCCAAACGTTTTACTCATCACAATGCCTATAGACTTGAAATTAACATTATATGCCAATAAGCTATGTCTGAAATTCTTGTGTAAAAAATATCTATAAAAATATGTGCTTGAAAATGAATTATATTATAGCATCAAGAAATGTGTCAACAGTCATATCCATTGAAAAATATGGAGATTGAAGAATATGAATAAGAAAGCAAACGGTTTACCAGGTGGTATGTAGAAGGTCATAAACCACATGCTACTATCATGCATCAATGCACGATTATAATTATGTTATCAATTATCGTCTGCCAGACAGAGGTCCTTACAATTCTTGCAGGCAATTCACAACAAGAAATTCATATCAAATACACAGTTCAGGCATGATAAAAAGCAAATGTGTGACAATTGTTTTTTTTTCTCAGTGAGTCACAATTTATGTTATCATTTTCAAATTCAAATCATAATTTTGCTTGAGAGAGTTTGGTTTATATTGAGAAGATTTCTATACTTCCCCCTAAACTATGGTGATACATGTATATTATAATCTTATACTAAGTAAAACTTGGAGCTATAAAATTTGATACAATCATACATCACACCAAATTTAACTAACGGTATCTTTAAAAAACACCAATGTACCTGTCACATAATCTGTCACATTTTCTACTTATTTCTCATATTGTTGTGTCCTCTACATTTCTTAATTTTCCTTTTATTAAAATTCTTGTTATACTGTTAATTTATTGGGTTCATCATAAACATCAGTTATTTATTAATATTTGTTTATCAAAAACCTGAAAAATTTAAAATAGTATATAGGCCTATATGTTTCAAATGTTTCGAATTTTCACACAACAGATATGCGTATTGATCTAAAATGTGTGTTTGGTATCAAACCCCAACATCGGGAATCTCATCTGGAAAGAGATAAACATTCCCAGAAATTGAGAAGATTGGTTTCCATCTCACGAATATACATTCCCCTCACAAACCACTATTGTATCTCTAGCATCCATTTTCTATTTACTGTCGGTGATGTACAACCCTCAATATTGCATCGGAATCCCTCACTTGGTCGTCTATTGGATCACCATACACCTGGTAATATAGAGGATGCCATTAATATTCCTCCCCACTCTCCATTATTTTCTTTTCTCCAATGCTCTGGAATATGAGCTGCAGAATTGGCCTGCATTTGCGAATGTTCTCTAACCCCTCCCAAATACACATCATAAAGTGATCGAAGGACCTTATAAGCAGCTTGGGTAGAACCAAGTAAACAAAGAGATACATCCATCTTCAAATAATGGAATTTTGCTTGTTACCATATTGCCCACACTAAAAGAAAAATCTAAATAAATTTACATACCCTCATTCATGAAGGATGGTTTAGCTTAAATTTCTCACTTTCAGTCACATACTGTACAAATAACACCTGCATATAGATTCTACTGAGAATACAATTTTGTAAACAGCCATGTTTTGTGGATGTCTGGCTATACAGGTGTATCTATCAATGTGGGCTCCTTCTAAACATTAAATTGTCCTTCTTACTTCTTCAGCTACTAGATATCTTGATAGAGTTCACATTACATAGGAAGAGCTTGAACTAATCCCTTGTTGTAAATATGATGTAAACAAGTGCAGATCAAGATGGATACCTCATGGATGAAGGACTACCCTTGAGTGCATGCATCAAATCAAACATAAAAGCCTCAATTCCATTTCTAGCTGAGCTCCAGCTAAACAAAGAAAATAAAAAATGATTCTTGAACATAAAGCGCTTTATCAATAGAAAACAAAGCTATATCCTGGTTCTCCTTTCATTGCCCCCACCCCTCTGTTTTTCTTTACTTGTGTCTCTTCATCACTCTCTCTCCTCCATTCCGGCACTCTTGCAAGGGATACCACAAATAGGGTATCCAACCCTATAAATAGTCTCATGTTCTATTCCACATTCCAATATACAATCATAATCATAAGCAATAAAGGACAAGTGAAATATTTCAGGATTTAAAAAACAAGCTAAACCTACATTTATTCAAATATTCCTATTATAGACGCACAATTATGTACTAATCTAGTGACCAGGAAACCCCTAATAATGTCCAAGCGTGCCATTAATAAGCAGAACCCTACGAAACTTAGACTAGTCAACTAATAAGTGCATGCAGAGATGCACAAGCACCTTGCAATTGACCCTTCCTAAGGGATCATCTCAGAAAAATACAAATCCCACATCAATATTGCTATCAGACAAATAAATTTATGATATTGGGCTGAATTATGAACATCAACTTGCTGATGCTAGAAAATGGTCTTATACATCCACATGATGATCACTCCTCTTTGTATCTCTGAGAAGCTTATTATGCATAGAATAGAAAAGTGGGAAAGGCACATCTGGCTCTGCAGAACATAAATACAATGATGTAAGTTGCATGCAGAGAACTATAACTTGTTTCTAAAATGGCATTGAATAATAGATAATTCAAAAATCCTATTCAAGGATGTCATTTAAAATGACAAATTATAGAAAACTTAAGTAATAAGCATCACAAGAGAGCTCATATTAAGCAAGTGTCAATAATATACACACACAATTGTTACCAGTATAATTTGAAGAATTTTTCTTTCTTTTTCACATACAATTCGTAAGACAAAGGAAAATTTGAAATGGAATTGTGAAATGGAAAATACTTGGTATCTGTTGATTTTAGACAATGGAGATATCAAAACTGGTTTGTTAGAAACATGAACTATTTCTTTTTAAAACTGATTGATTTACATAAAAATATTGTGTAAGACTCTGAAATACTTGCTGTATTAGTCTGGACTGATGGTTTGCGAATATTCGGTGTTTCCTGCAAAAACAGGCAACTGAACCCAAAAGGTCCAAGAACAAAGCCAATGAGACGTGACCTCCTACATATTAACTCCACTTCCTAAATGAATGCCCATCGCTAGATGTAATACCTACCCACTGTACTTTATTCTGTTTCTTCATGCTGTAAGACAGTACTTTTCCTTCTTCCTTTAAGTTTTCTCACTGGTTAAAGCCAGATAATCATATCATAGAACATGATCAACAATTGAGAGTTTTATATTCATCATAGGATCAGACAAAATGAGACTGGGCCTACATATCAATAGGAGTATCTATCAATTTATTATCTATTCACGATAGATTTGACCTATTTTTATTCTTAATTTCTTTGTGATGGCACAGAAAGAAATACAATATTTCTTGATTTGAAATTGTTTTTACAATTAAACAATGTAGAAATAAAACATAAACAATCTGAATTTTCAAGTACCAGGAAGGGTGGTAAACAGAACCAAATGGCTGAATAAGGTTGGGAGAACAAAAGTAACAAATGAGAATGTTTTCATTTGTTACTGTAAAGTGAGGCCACATATCAACAAAGCATTTTGAAAGAGCTTGCAATTCTCTGTAAAGTTGTTCAAATAATGAAAGGAAATGCCTATTCCCTCCCTTTGTGCTACTAATTCCCATATTTTCTATAGAGCTTTTAAATTCATTCTTGAAATGTCAGGCCTGAATAATGAATTTCTACAGCTTCCAGGGTAAACTCTGAAGCTATTAAAATGCAAGCTTTCTTCTGTCAGTTTGCTCAATGCTGGAACATATTCTTCCCATAAAGCAAGCTCGAAGGATCACTTTTGAATTCTTTATTAATAAACTAGTCAAAGGTGAAAAGCAATTCAGTCAAAATACACCTTTAAAATAGTCATATTTTATGAGAATATCAGTTGGACTCCAATTTATTCTTTATCTCCTCATTTTTATTAAGATCATTCTAGGAGTGTGGCCCAAAGAACTAGAAGTCATTAGATATCAGTAAATCTCTTAAATAAAAATAATGTTTTTGGTTGTTTTGCTAATTCTTATTGAGCAGAATGAGGTGAAAGAAAATTATAAAAATAGACCCATGCAAAGACAATTTCTATCATGAAGAAATCATATTATAAATATCTCAAGAGCTTGAGAAATACATTTTATGACTAATTAACGGCATTCTACTTTAATTAAGAACATAATCATCTATGGATTGTAATAAAATGAGGCTGAATTTCAATTGGTCCTAGAATATAACAATACAATATCTTAAAGTTTTTACAAAGCAAGGTTTAAATCATACTGACAGCCATGTTCAAATAATTCTGTCATGGGACATGAACACAGAATCACATTCATGTTTGCAAATGGTATTCATATATAGAGACTGGGGTTTCCAGACTTGGGAATACACACCCCAAATATGTAGTATGAATGTGTTTGCATTCTATTCATCCCACTCAAAACAACATTGACTGTTTGCACAGGCACGCCTTCATGCAAAAATGACATTAACTGTTCTATTTTCAAAGCAAATACGAGGACCTATAACATAGAGGTATACAGATCTATTGTTGAGCAATTTGTAAGGCTCATGCTAATTGTTATTAATCTTTCATATCTAAAAGACAAACTTGATCGACTAAACTTTGAGCTAAATGTAAAATTTAGTTGTAAATTGTAATGACTGAAACTTTAAAAACAAACCTGTACTGTATGCTCATTTGTAGAGAATGATTTGCAATCGAAAAAAAGAAAGACCAATTAGCAAAGAATATAAAGTCAATATTCCACTACTTGGTATTTCAATCTCTGTGATAATGTCACATTTTTATCTATCTATCTATCTATCTATCTATCTATCTATCTATCTATCTATCTATCTATCTATCTATCTATCTATCTATCCATTAAAATATACCTCCAGATCTGTTTACTTCTGTGTTTATTGATAAAGTAAAATACTTCTAAAAGCACATTATTTCTTTCTGACCACTTGTATGAAAACATACTTTTATGTATCTTATTCCAAGTATATACACATTTTCTATTTTCTTTTCATTTGGTATACTAAAAATTCTACTCAATTTCTGCTGCAATCTGAAAAGAAGCAACAAGAACTTTCAATATAAAAGACTATCTGCTTTTAATTATGAAATGCTTTCCGTTTTCTTTTCATAAGATATAAAATATTAAATGGAAAAAAATTGAAAAACCTTTGCCGATGTATTTTCAGACAACATGGCTGTCTGTCACCATTGTATGATCAATAATGATAATCAGTTGAGTAGAGATTAAGCATACAATCAACTTGTTCAAATACCATTGGCAGCGAGTAATCTCCCTAACCAATTAATCCCAACCCTCCATTCCCATCAACATATAATGTTTGTGTATAATATTGGTATAATGATCGTATTTGAGTCTTGGCAACATTTCCCCATATCGCTATCCTCCTCAATGATCCATGAATAAATCATTTATCTAGGGATGGCAGCTAGATCATATATTCTCTCTTGTGGGGATTTTTCAGCCCACACACACATCACACCATGCCGATTCAGGTTAATATGGGTTTGGCTCATTATCATATTACACTGATAATCCTCGTGACGTAAACAGTCTACCCATCCACCCATCTACATATTCTGGCCAGAGAGGGCAGCAAAGCACAATGTCAGCATCCAATCTTCCACACCCAAGTCGAGTGATACTCAAGTTCCCTGGGTTTGAAGCAATCTTTCCATTGTTTCATGCTGATGTTAAGAATTATGTTTGTCTGATTCTATATTGCATTAAAAATCTGTCTGCTAAGTGGAGTACTTTAAACAGGGGATACAATTATTGTTATGGTAGATTCTCTCACAAATCCTTAACTTTCTTTTTAAATTGGAATGGAGGGCTTCTAGAATTAGGAGCAAGGGAAAAAGAATATGCCCATCCCCAAAAGCAACAAGCCAGGGAGTCATGCCTTCCTCATAATATAGACAAGATAAAAGCGAAAAAGCAGATAACAGGGAGCAACAAATGTATCCTTAGGGGGTGTTGCTCAAAGGTTGCAATTGATCGTAAGTTGCAGTTGATCGGTACGCGCCAATCAAAATCATTCTTTCATGCGCTTCTTATAAAATGCACACACCACGCGCGAATGAAAATGCGCGTTAAAATTTGCAAAGTTGCAATTGATTTGCAGTTGATTTTGAGCAACATCCCCTTAATCTTGCTTCCTCAGGGAGCGTCGTGGTGTAGTGGTTCGGACTCTCGCCTCTTTATAACGAGAGGGTCGGTGGTTCGAATCTCTCCCAGGGCGTTAATTTCCTTCAGCAAGAAATGTACCCATAGTGTGCTGCACTCAACCCAGGTGAGGTGAATGGGTACCTGGCAGGAATATTTATTCCTTGAAACGCCAAGTGCGCTAATTAAGTGGCTGCCGGGCTACAGCCAGGGTAATAATGCTGCAATTGTAGAGCGCTTAGAGAATTCTCAGAGTTGATAGGCGCTATATAAAAGCCGTTCATTATTATTATTATTATTCTTTTCAAAATATTCATTCAGTTCTAATTGTGCCTTGAGCACTTTTTTGAAAAAGTGGATTTGGGGCCATATGAATTGGATTATCATTATTCTTATTATATGAAACAGGCGGCATCACAAAGCATCGCGAAGAAAATTTCAGAACGCTCGAACAATCGGTTCAAAAGGTCACCAGGGCTCAGTCGTCAACATTACATTGGATAACACATGGAATCGCAAGGCATGATATCACCATAGCAACCATGTGCAATTAATTATTTATTGTCTCCATTACGGCCTGGGAATTATAATGGAAACAGCCTTGCCTTCACCTGACCAATATCCTGACTAATTTCAATGGAATCATGCCAGTACCAAGCATAAGTGCACACTGTCTGAATTACACAACCGTACAAATCTACAAATTCACTTAAACATAGTACTTTTTAATTCAAATAGCTGCATGATATATACATTGTGAACTGTAAAAATAGGCTGCTCAACTGCTGATAAGTTGCAAATAAACAGTCAACTGATCTACACCTTTCAGTTTCACATAAGCTGAAGTTGGCATATTTCAGTGATATTATTTATAATCCCAAACGCAATACATTGTAATTTCTAACATTCTATGTCTTTATGGATTATTCCCATAAAGAGAAAAGTAATACAGTGATCATGTGGATGAAATAGAAAAAATACAGATATCAATACGAAAATCAATGAATTAATAAGAAAAAATGTTCATGCCTATTCCAAAATTGAGCAATATCAAAGTTATCAAAATAATCTACATCACACAAAAATGTTTCACATTGCACAGATGAAATGAGCTAAAACATGCCGCAAGCACAACCCAGACATTATGTCTATAGCGAAGATCCAATTTGGGAATAATTAAGAGATGCAAGCATGTGCTCCCATGCATGAATCAGTGTAAGCCAGGGGCATTAGTGTAGGTATAGGCTAACCCCATCGTCGGCTGATGAATAATTTCTCTCTTGCGTATGATTGGGGGGCGAGAGTGCCTCCTGTTCAGAGCATGTGATGGGGGTAAACAGGATTAATGCGTGTTATTGGTTTAGGAAGTATAGGTATTGGCTCATAAATAGCAAAGGTATTACAGGATAAAGGCATGCCCAAGTTCACATTCAGATCATGCTAATTTAAGGTGATATTACTTAGAGGCAGCCTGAAAGTTACAATTCTAATCAAGAAGGTAATTCTAGGTTATTTCGTTGAAATAAAGTGATTTCTTCTGAATATCAAAAATTTACTCAGTTTCTTGGAATTTTTATCATGACAACACAGTATACTTCTAAGTAAATAAAATCAAGAAATAAAGGTGACATAATTCATATCGAACTTCCTAATTCAATTAAAAAAAAAATCTTGGTCCCGTAACAAATAAGGAAGATTCCATGATATAATAGTACTCTGTATGAAGTATGATGAATATCATCCGATGTATCGAGCTCTTACAATTTGGTTATTCCAGAAACCTAAATGCTGGCACTTTGTATCAGTATTATGAAGAACAATGTAGGCCTATATTCAAAATTAAAAACACCCAGAAAAATAATGAAGAAATGATGCTAGAAAACCCCAAGCAATCCCAAATTCACTTTATTAGTTCTCCATCGATATTTCCCCAGGGCATTTTAAACTACATAGCAAACCAACATGAAAATCAATATGAACAGTTTAATGAGAAATCGGGCAAATTATGAGCACAAAGGTCTGCCTATGAGTCATATTGGATGTTGGATTGATTGAATGCAAACATGATATCAGGTGACAGAGGACAGGTGACTGGGTCAAGGTGACTCATCACAAGATACATGGAGGGAGACGGTACATTCTAATTAGGAACATGGATGCGCACATTTCTTGACAGATATTGAAAGCACACCTCAAAATATGCTCATGAATAGATGACAATTATTATTGTCTATGTTGCTCTCTGTAATATGTTTTCTATTGATTTTACTCACAATACCCTCCATTATTCTCATCTACACTATTATCGACATGGATTACAGCTCCGAATAAATAAAATTGGTAACATTGCAATCAGCACAAATTCACCTTGAATCCGAAATTACTGATATAAACTAGGACTGTAAAGTATTTAGAAAAGTGTGTGCATGTGCGTATGTGTGTCTGGGGAGCTGCTACAAGGTGACTGTAGATTAGCATTATTACACATCCCATAGGCTTGCATCAACTGAAAGAGGGGCCGCAACTCCCAACTCCCCCCCCCCCCCCCCCCTAAATTCCCTAGTCCCTAATAAAAATATGGTTATAATGCAAAATATCCATACACTATCTACCTGAAGTAAGGAATTACCTTTTTGAAACAGCAGTTTGACATAACTTGCCGATTTTCTAATTAGGAATTCAATATTTGAATGTTTTTTTGTCCATACTAATAATACAATTCTTGTAATCCCTTGAATGGATTCCAGATTGACATTCCATAACAGTAGGACAGCTGGAGGGCTCACACAATATTGTACTTGGAGTTATGCTCTACTTCGTCTTGTTATACACAATTATGACAATATCGCTGTAAACACTGCTTTACAATGGTGATTTAAAAATACTCTTACAATACAAAAACAATAAAATGCATGGGACAAAAAAATTCAATACACCCTTTGAGAGAGGGCATTTTAGTGATAATTTGGCAGAATGTGTAGATAAAGAGAGATATGCATCATACAATTAGAGAGAAACTGCATAAAGAAATTTGAGCTGTTATTCAGAAAAATTTGGAACTCCATTCTTAGTTCAAACAGTTTGAATGTATCAAATGATTACACAATATCTTGGCAACGTAATGAAAATATAATAATTACCATTTTCACATTGAAAATTTTCAACTTTTCATTAGATTTTCCCCACTTTAAAAAGTCATATTTTTGTCCTGAGCTCTATTGCATAAAAATTTGCATTTAAACACAACTCAGAAAATGAAAAGCAAGTCCTAAATACACGCTCATGATTGGTTGAAAATGGAGTTAAGTTAAATGATGAAGGAGAAATTAGGATATGTTACTAATTTAAGTATTCATTAAGCATTTATTTTCAACTTTCAAAGGCTGCATCCCTTTTTAAGGGTTAAAGAATAGAAAAGAATAAAAAAAAATTGAATATCCAATATCCAATATTCAATCAAACATATCTTTGGTGCAACAAGGATGATACTGTTGACTGACATAATACAAGATGCACATGCTCAAATCAATGCTCAAAATATAAACTGCTTATCATTATGACCTCATCATGATCATTAACATCATCACCAATATTTTCATCATCATCCTCATCATCATAATCCTCCTCATCATCATTATCATCATCATCATCATCATCATCATCATCATCATCATCATCATCATCATCATCATCATCATCATCATCATCATCACCACCACCACCATCTGTGATAGCAGTTACTCTCATCATCCCTAAAAAAGGAGTGAAGGGCCAAATTTTCTAAAACATCATAATACAGCCATTGATTTTAACACTGACATTCAAAAGACATCATCCAGATTGGGTTTATTAAATTTGCACTCAGATGCACTTAAAACACTATCTGAGCTGAAACATGCAGTGCATTGTTCCTCGTCATAACAAGCCCAACTCTGTGACCTTATCAACTGCTCCCCCCAATAAAAAAATAAGTATAAACAACACAAACATACAGAAACAACCAAACTAACATAAAATAAACAGAAGAAAATAAACAAACAAGCTAAAAACATCTAGCCATGGTATACTCTCATCTCATTATACTCTCATCTGTATAATAATAATAATAATAATAGGTCCATTTTATATACAGCGCAATCACTATATGCATATATACTCTTCTGCGCTTGATACTAGGTACCATATTATTACCCTGGCTATAACTGCCGAGCAAGCCAGTTATGTGCTCAAGCATTCCAAGGACTAACTTCCTGCCAGGTACCCATTTTTCACCTGGGTAGATTGCAGCACAGTGTGGATGAATTTCTTGCTGAAGGAAATTAACGCCATGGGAAGGACTCAAACCGCGGACTTCTGCCTGAAAGACGAGAGTCAGAACCACTAAACCACAACGCTTCCAAACATCATACACTATAAACACTAACACTTCTTTTTCCTACACACTCATTCACACATTCAATCTTACCTGTAAGTTTTCAGAGTAGAAGAGACTCTTGAGGACTTGGCTATCTCTCTTCTGCACGGCTTTACCTTCCATCACTTTCTCCAAGAAGCCGCAGATATCTCGAACTTGGATGGAATCAGGAAGCATCTCAAGGGCCTGGAATCAAATGATATCATAAAAAGAGAGCATAATGATATGATGAATGCTAAACATTAATCATTCTTTTAAAGATGAATCTTCATTTTTGAGGAGTTAAAATGGTGTTCAATCAATCGAAATGAAGGCAAAGATACATATATCTCTCACTTGGATGGAATCAGGCAGCATCTCAAAGGCCTGGAATAAACAAAATCATAAAAAGAGAGCATAATGAAATAAAAGTACAAAATGTTGGTATCAAGAGGGGTCCTGCAGAATAAAAGACTCTTTTAACGATAAAGCTTCTTTTTTGAGAAGTTATAATAGTGTTCAATCATTCTATAAGAAGCCAAAGATGCATTTCTCTCTATCTTGGATGGAATAAAGGCAGCATCTCAAAGGCCTGTAATCAATATTTTGGATGATAAGTCTGGCCCTTTAATCATTGTTATAATAAAGGAAGAGGTCTCATTCTTGATATGCTTATATGTTCTCACAAGAAGCTATAGATATCTTTTAAATTGGATGGACTATGGAAAGCATCATGAGGGTCAGTTATCAAACAAAGATAACAAAGAAGATGATAATGCATGCTGCTCAATCATTGTCTTGGTGACAAATTATCAGTTTTCTGGAAACAAATGACCTTCCTTTACATCACAATTTCCAGGAAGCCAGCTGTGTAGTTAGCTTTGTTGGATGGAATGAGAAAGCACTTCAAGAGTCTATTATCTAACAAATCTCATCGACAGGTACCTGGAAGCATCTCCCAAAACATTTCATTATAAATGATAGATCATCGGTCTTACCGCATTGAAATATAAATTCTCCACAACAGTTTAAAAAAAAATTAGGCTGTGGAATCACTAAATTTCTCTTCCTCAAACCAACCAAGCAACAAGCAAACAACATGACTGTGATAACCAATTGTACTGAATAAGATTTTTTTCTATTCACATTATAAAGTCAGCCAATCTTATAATCTTATATTTATTCCCTTCATTTTTCTTGAGAGTTGGGGGGGGGGGAGAACAAGAATAATTGTGCATTCTTTCCCTTGAAAGATCACACATCAGTAACTAAATCCTATTTAGAGTTCAATGTTGTCGTTTGATGCCAATGATGCTTTACTTACCCTAGCAGTGTCAATCTTGTCATGATGAATCTCTAGGACATTGAGGGCAGCCTTGACGTTAGGTTCAGGAGCTGGGGTGTTTTGCATCATCAATCGCATGGACTCTGGGTCTGGAGGTCTTATGTACGTTTGAAAGAGACTAAGATACACCTGGAAGAACAACACAAATAAAGAGAATGCAAGGGTCAATGAAATAAAGACATATATTTTTTTGCAGTATAAAATATGGTTCTGCAAGATCAAGCACAGGTTGAGTAGTTTGATTTACATTTAAAACTGATACCAGTAAAGATAGCTTTGATCATTAGATTAAGAATCTTCTTCAAATAATCAATTTATGATATCTGAATAATCAGTCAAATAAACCTTGAATGCAAATATTATCACATTTGTTCTAGATATTAGTCAACAAAACTTGCAATTTTCATCTGTCATCAAACTTGAAACCATAAATTAATGCATTAATCCTGACAAACAAAATATTGAAAGGAAGCCAAATCTCAAAATGGCAGAATTAATAAATGATTGAACTTACCTCTGTTTCACTTTCTTTACTAATGAGAGCAGTTCTTCGACAGTACTCCTCAGCTTGTCTAGTATCCTTGAGTATATGTGCATACACGGCTAGGGCTTGTTCATGTCGACCTAACCGACCCAGTAATAAGGCTCTCTCCTCAAAGAAACCTGAAAAAAGATAGATCATCAGTATTGAATCAACAATATAAGGCACTTTCCCTTTAAAAAAAACAAACAAAAAATAGTCTGGCTCTATATATTGTCTTACATTATTTTTATAAGTTTTTAACTTTCAAAAATATGTTCAGTAATTTAGACTTACCAGGGATCTTTTTCATCAAGCCTCCTGGCTTTCAATGATTTACTAATTTCTTATTTTGTTATGATGTTTCTATGTTATAAATTGTACTTTCCACATTGATCTTTTAAGAAAGTGAAAAAAAAAATGAATTAAATTGAATTGAATTGGATACCAATCATTTTAGGATTGAGGAAATAAGCCTTCTTGCTAGGTGTTCTGCATTCTAGAAGGAAAGGGGGCAGTAATCATAAAGCTCTACTAGCCTCCCCATCCATCTGCAGCGTATTACTACCTCATAATGTAAAGCGCCTTGAGCACTCACCAGAGTGGATACGTGCGCTATATAAATTGCATCTATTATTATTATTATACAATCATGTAGCCATGGGCTATAGATAGCATATACATGTATAGACACCACCATATGCAACAAACAGCACAGGAAAAGTTTAGCTTAACAATATTTATTTTAAAATCACCCACTGAGTTTGTGTACAATCATGGACTAGGATGGAAAATAAAGGATTAATAAACAAACTTACTGTCAAATGGAAATCTAGTGAGGAGTCTTTCTGGTCGATAGTATTGTGATGTCTCTAAGAAGAAGAGTAGTTTCTTTCTGATTGCACCTAGTTCACCTGGCTCTGTTCCAGCTCGAACGAATGACTGACCTGGAAAGGCAATAGAGAAATACAGCATTAATAGAAAGAGAAAGAAATATAGAGAGAGAAATTAAAAGAGAAGAGAAACAATATGAAGTTATATGAAGAAGTGAAAATTATAAAATTGTTAAATCATTCCGCTTTCCGAGATTTTGAATCGCATCTCAAATGGCTAAGATTATCAAAACTTCTAAATATTTATATTAAATCAAATCATGGAGTTACATGTACAGCTTATACAGTTTTTATGAATAAAGCAAGAACAGTAAATATATCATGTTTTTAAAACTTATAGTAAATACATGTATAGATGGAGGCGCCGTAGTGTAGTGGTTCTGACTCTCGCCTTTCAACCAGAGGGTCGTAGGTTCGAATCCCACCTATGGCGTCAATTTCCTTCAGCAAGAAATTCATCC
>BQKZ01001014.1:69542-86856 GCA_036244855.1 Temnopleurus reevesii
ACCACTTTGGGCCCCTCCCATGGCCACATCCACCAGATAGGACATGCCAGACGGCCCATTCATAATATCGGAGAGTACGATCTTTGCATCCATGAACGTTAAAATTGGTAACCTTTCCAGCTAGGCTAACCCTTGCTGGCTGCCGGTCTAATACACTCAACTTAAGAATCGCATATGGCGCTATGCAGTTTTAACGAGAATGACGACGTCATATAAGTTGACTTACCATTTTCCGGTTACGTATATTTGCATGTGTTTTCATTTTCGCGAAGGTTCTCGATCAAAAATTCATGCTTTTTTTGCAATTCATGTTAAATATTTCCTGGTATAAACTTTCATTACACCAAGGTTTGTTTCTTCTATACAGTACCAATTCCCTTTCATAGTGCTCAAAGAAGAAAAATGGGCAATTATCCAAAAGGATAACCATGGCACATGTATTAACTTCCCAAACCGGAAGTCTCCTAGTCACCTGTAACGGATCAATACCAACGATATTTATCATGAGATATCGTTTAATATCGGGTATTGTCGGTTGCGAGAATTGATCGTAACTTTGTAGCAACAGGTCCTCAGTCTACAAGTACCTACATTTTGCTTTGCCTCATGGCATAGAAAAAAAAGAAAAGCAATTTTAAAGATTACATAGGCCCCTGGAGAAAATAACAATGATACACCATGAAAAAAATAAGTACCATCCAAAAAATATTAAGGTGAAAAGGGTGAACAAAGCAAAAAAAGAGACCTTGCACCACTAAAAATTTAGTTTGAAGATTATGGAATTAAACTGTGAACATTTTCTGTGCAATAACGTATTGTCTTTTATGAGTCATTACAGAATTTTAATGTGGAAATCATGTGAATAGATGAACAAGTCTGCAAAAATCCCTACAGCCTGGGTTTTCTGGCTCCCGTGCCAACAACCAGGTATTACATCCAGGTATATCATGATTCATAGTATACAGCTATTCCCCCATCACTTCCCATTAACACAGGACTTGAAAGTGTGGCTAGTATACCACTTTATTACGTTCAATGAATCTTGATTTATTTGGAACTTTGTAATTTATTTTTCATTATATTTTGATTTGATTGGAAATGAAAATAAAACTAGATGAATCCTCGACCGCGCGCAGTCGAAAAATATGCCTCCGCCATTGCGCGATCAGAAATATTTGCCTGCTCAAAGAAACAAAAACTGTTGACTGCATATTAATATTGTACACATTAAGTGCAAAACTTGTAGTAAAAATAGATTGCTTTTGCATTTGTATTTTGTGATAGGGAGAGGGGAAGGAATGGGTAGAGCATTGGAATCACAAAGAAAAAATTCAATCTTGTGACAATTCATGAACAGAGAGTACACAAAAAGTGGCAAGACATTATGAAAATTTAATATTTATACTCTCTATGCAGACATAGAAGGAATCCTGTAAAAGTGACCTTTGATGGACAACCTGAAAACATAATTGATTTCCACCCAAAACAATGGTATATTTTTAAATGAAAATGTTATGAGTTTTTGCAAGAAATGGCTTTTTTCATGTATAAAATGGCACCGGTGACCATTATCTTATTTAGCATATGTTGCTTCCAGTTGAACATCAACTAGAAGCAACATATGCCAAATAAGACACTATAATGGTAATCTACCCAAAGTTGGAGACAAAGTTGCAAGAAGAAGGATGCAACATGCTGGACACTGCTATCGACATCAAGAGTTGGCTGCAAGTGGCAGAAAGTACAAAACCTATGTTGACACTTTAAAAGCAGACGCTGAAGCAGTTGGCACAGACGAACTGAAAAATATCATACTAGGTCTCGGCAGTTTAGCCGACCTGGTAGGTAGGTAGGTAGGTGACCTTTGACCTCCTGACCTAAAAATTTGCATACAACACCCTTCTTCCTATCTGCACACAAGACGATAGTTTGAAGTTGATACAACAAACCATTCATAATAAAGTTATCACAAGAAATACCCATTTTCATGTATTCTATGACTTCTGTGACCTTTGACCTCATTGCCTAAAAATTTGCATGCAACATCCTACTTTCTATCTGCACACAGGACCAAGGTTTCAAGTTGATACTCCAGACCATTCATAAGTTATCTCAAGAAATACCCACTTTCATGTATTCAATGACCTCTGTGACCTTTGACCTTTGACCTCATGGACCCAAAATCTAATCAGATCATTGTCCCTCCCATGTGCACACATGACCAAAGTACCAAGTTGATACGATTTACAGTTCTTAAGTTATCGCGAGAACGAAAGAAAGTGGGACAGGCGGACAACCCGAGAACATAATGCCTCCGGCAACCACCTTCGGTGGGCGGAGGCATAATGAACTGAAACTTAAAACTGAAACTGAATAGCAAAATTAGGGAGCCAAAGGTTAAGTTTATGAGATACAATTATAACAAAAGTAGTAATACACAAATAAACAAATGGCAAATTCCATAACAGTAGGATGTCCAGACCTGGTATAATGTATCTTCCTGGAATAATTCTCATCCATTGTATCTGATTTTCTTATAACTAGGGAAGGTGGTGTTCACTCTAATGCTCACTACTGTATACCTGGTTCACAAAGTGTGAAAAGTAGATGTCAGTGTAATACAAATTATGACATTTTCCATAACTTTGTTTCTTACCCCAAACACGCAAAATACCAATTTAAATTTTGAATTTCGAGAAGAACTTGAACTCACCTGAAAGACTGATGACAATCTGCATCTCTGGAATACATTCTAACTGTTGAATTGGCTTCTTGGAGAACGACTTGAAAGACTTCAGAAGGTCAACTTTGAATGAACCCACTGAAAAAAAAACAGAAAAAGAATAAACAATATCTGAGATAATTGAGCAACTTCATTTGGATGTGCGGGTTTTGTTTTTTTTTAGATCTAAAGGAGCTCTTTACATTTCCAATTCATTTTGTCAGAAAACATAGAATAACTGTTTGAGAACAGGCAAAAGGCAAATGAAAATAAATAATTCTTACAAATTAATTTTTACAATGTCCCATCTTTTGAAATGTCTGTGCATATATATAGGACATGGGGGGTGTTTCATCAAGATTTGTTGCAGCGACAAGGAGTCATTTTCCGACAGTTCCCATAGCAACTGTCAGCAATAGTGCTTTTCATCCAATCACAATCAAGGAATTTGGCCGCGCGGACTAATTGTCTCTGCGACAAATCTTGATGAAACACCCCCCTGTACTGTAGGTTCTATAAAATATGTTAATTTTTCAAAGAACAATTCTCGGGCATTAACAAGCCATCTGACTGTATGAATAATCAAGAATCTGGGTCTCTTTTGAGCATTTTTTTGGTTTTAAAAATGTTTTTGTATATTACTTTGCAAGGACTTGAGATCATTAGGTATTAAAATAAGACAGGACAAATGAAGAATATGTTCCTTTCTCATTCATTTCAATATCCCCGATCCCAGCCACTGATACAGACACTAATAGTTACTAGTTCACGTATTACGTAAGAACAAGCAGGGTGTAACGATTTTATCATTGAAGTAAATGTAAACATTACGCGCATGGAACTGGTGTGCGCTTGTATGCGCGCGGATCATTGTCACACACGTTCTTAAATACGCGTGCCTCAAATTTTCACAAGTGATACAGGTTGATATCACTTGATCAAAATTACAACTGCGCATGCCCAAAATAATTGTAAAAATGATATCAAAGATAAAAACAACAACATCAACAAAACAAAAACAAGTGATACGGGATGATATAACTGTCTTGTTTCATCTTGAAAAAGAAATAAAAAGAGACGATACAGGATTATCTCTAAGAAAAATTGACCAATAAGCTTGCAGGATTTATCAAAATTACAGTTCAAAAAGTGATAAATTACAATATCATGTGCAAAGTCCCCTACACAATATTCATTGTTCAAATCTCAGAGTTGGGTGCCAATATCCTTGCTTCCTCAGTAGGAAAGTTTATTCTAAACAGGATGTAAATCTGATGATGGAATTCATAATGTACCTCTCTGTTTCCTGCCTTTGTAAATGTACCTGATGCAAAATTACCATAGTGACAGAAATCAGAGTTGCATTCTGCATCATATTCAGTTTATCAATTTTTGTAAATCTGATATTCAACTTTTTAATAGTTTTCAAAAAAAAAATATCTTCTACGATTTGCTTTGCATGTATAAGCCTGTATAAAAAAGAAAGAACATAAAATCACCAATGAACATTGCCAGCTCCTGCATTATGGAGACTTGATGTAATAGCAGTGCAATACACATAAATGGTTTTTTTTTAATGTGGATCCATAGGTAAAAGTATGGCCAACATAACACTGGAAATGCCATTAATTTCTATTGTAATAATTGTAATGCAGTATATCATCTAAAGAAACTTAATTTACAATTCCCCTTCATAATCATATCTTGATCCAATATACACTGGTAAATGTACAAATCAAATAAAAAAAAATAAAGAAAGAAAGAAATTAAAATGTACATGTGTAAGAAAACCCTTAAAAATCATAAAAATTGGAGAGTGCAATGTGTAAAGCCCTTTACATGAAGTACATTCACTATTCTTTAGTTAAATTTCTATTCATTATACTTCCCAATCCAAAATTACTTGCAATATCTATAACCCATCACCTTCTGAGTTCTGTTATTCCAATATAAACATTTTGCATGGACAGCCCGGTTCCAAGATACTGTACATTCATTATTCTTGAATTCTATTTCAATTCATTATACTTCCCAATTCAAAATCACTTGTAATATGTATTAATCCATCAACTTCTTACTTCTGTTTATATTCTCATAATTTTTTTTGCAGGGACAGCCCGGTTCCAAAAGTTATTATGATTTGTTGTTGGTATTTAGTGTAGGTAATCAATATTCAATACTGTAAAATGCTGTGATACCTATTTCTGTAAAAGCACTATATACATGCCAATATTATTACTTAATTAATCTATGGAAAATATTCAAGTGTGAATGGATCCCCAACCAGCTGGGTAGAACTACATGTAGTAACCTCACAGCTGACCCCATAATCCTCCAGAGAGTCACATGAATATGAGTGATACAAGGTACCCCAGGAACAATCCCTGTCAGCATACATAGATCTACACAGTATCAGGATTGGATTTCAAAACATAATCTCTGTACATGTAGTTAGATCTACACAAACATTACTTAGGAATATATTTAAATAAACATATTTCTCTTAAATATTCAAACATTTAAGATAAATGGACAATGAAATTGAAGATCAAAATCTGTCTGTTGATAAAGCACAGTAGGGTGTAATAACATGCATTAGGGATGGGGGGGGGGGGGGGGTTGGAGTATGAAAAAAAAAACATGTTTGCAATATTGATAAACATGAATAACAATGTGGATGAGAGAGTATCCACGTCTATGTATGTTCATAATTCTTCCTTCATTAAAGGCAGAGTGTTCTTTATTACAATTACTACATTTGAATTGGATCCTTTTATGAAAATTCTATGGAATTAAAGACAATAAAATGACAATATTGATAGGAAATCGAAATCATTAACACACAAGATGGGAGGGATTGACTTTGAATTCACATTGAAAGGTGTCAATCTTCAAATTCAAATGATAGGAGCCTCTTATTCTACTAGCTAGCAAGAGGGACAAAGGATTGGGACAAAGTAAACAAATTCATTCAAGCATTCACAATAGCTTCATGATGACAAACGAAAGTCCCATACATGAAACAATAGGCGGGTTTACTTAATTAAAATTTATGTGCTTTTCTTGCCACTGAATGTAGTTACATGGTATTCCTTAAAATGTTTGATAACAATAAGATTACAATACTTGGAATCTAGTTTGCATGCATTACTTGTTGCTATGTCGGGAAAGCCTCGGGCAAGCCTTAGGGTTGTCAAGAACAACCTTTGTGTTAAAGGTATGCATAAAATTTGCATCTATTAGTAAACCCGCCTATTGTTCAACATTTACTGCAGAATAAGAATGATGGGCTTTTCTTTTGTGTCCTTCTGGCTATTGTTAATGCTTGAATTTGAATGGAGGTTGTTTACTTTATCCGAGGCCTTTGTCCCTGACTGACTTCATGTAATTTATACATGTACCTATGTATTGAGTCACATTGCTAACACCTGATGATGTCAAAATAAATCAGCACTCAATTTTCAAGGGTACATTATTTGGCTCATAAACCTTTAATGATTATAATTAAGCCAAATTAAAAACTCTCTGCTTAATTTTCTTTATTCTTATCATGTACAAGATGTACAACAATTTGTAAATGTAAATAGCATACACTTTCCGGATACTAGCCCAAACATACAGGTACTGTACACGTAAATGTAAGAGCCTTCAAACAGATTAGCAGTCACATCCCCTTCCATAGTTGTTTACGTTTGCTCTTGAATTTTTCTACACTTCAGAAACATTCCATTCAAGAGGAGTTTCTAATATCAAAATATTATAAAAAGTATTCTGGCTTACTCTGACAAAATTGTATTTCCAAGAAATATGGCCATGTGACCTAGATTTATTCAGCATTCAAGAGGAACTAACCATGTTCTCATTGAAAGTGTTGTCCGAAATGATGTCACAGATTCAGTCAATGTTACCCATCATATAGATCCCTATCAGCAGCAGGGATTGTCATATCTGTGTGACTTCGTAATTTTTTAACAGGTTATCTAATTTTGCTCAAATTTTCCCTGTTTGTTCATCTGATTTTTCTTCATTCAATGATATCACGTTAATTGTAGGGGTCGGTTCTCCTCTAAGTAGAGCATATTCTGACTGTTTCTAACAAGAAAAAGTAACTTGTGATTAATTTTGAACTTTTTCCTTTTGTACGAGTTGGTTTCGTGTAATAGTGTAAAAAGGTAACTTACATTGTCCTCCTGTAATACTGTACACCAGGAGATGACCTGGTTTTGTTCCAACAAGCAACTGATCTCCTATGAACAGAAACAAGACAATATTATTAGGGTTGACCTATCTACATTGTATCTGTTTAAAAAGCAAAATGAAATATAACCTTTAAAAATTACCTATGTTTTCTTGGACTCCCTTAGCATTCTCAATGTTTCCTTCAACATAACATATAAAAAAGAAAAGGACTTTATGTTTTTCTTTGTAGTATGGTAATCAATGGAAAAGGAAATGTTGAAGCCTTGTTTAGATTCTTATATTCTTATTATATGTGTATGTACTTCATCAATAAATCAATATCTCCGAATGGTTGTCAACATTTGGTAAATCAGATTTAGTGCCTCTGTAGTAAAATCCATGTAAACATATCAATTGAAATGAGACAAAAGAAATACAAAAAGGACAATAAAATATTTCAACAAATGAGATGTAAGGGGTTCATTGTTTCAAATCATTTCAAGAGCTTGGCCTTTCTCCAAACATAGAGCACTGCCAATCAGTGTTTATCTATGTCGGGATAAGGCAAGTATTATTTAGACAAATATGTTCTTACATCGTGTCATAATTTCCTAATAAACTTTGGATATTTTTTTAAAGAAGATAGTAGAATAGAAAATGGTTACCAGCATTCGGCAAACAGCTTATTGGTAACAAAATGTTGAAGATTTTTTATGATAAAAAGTTGAAGATTTTTCATTACTTTGTAGACTTACCATGGCAAGCTATGGACTCTATAGGTAGAGGAAGCTTCTCTAGGATAGGACAAGACGCATATGCATCATGCATGGTGAATCACAGATATCCCATGCATACAGGTCAGAAGAAGTGGAGAAGTTTGTTCGTGATTAGAAGCACATTAGTGTTGGATCCATTCCAATATTCGAGTCACCTAATAATGCAGAGAAAGAAAACTTCATTGTTTGTTGGACTTCAAATTTAAAACATTACTGATAAATTGTAGTGTTCCCTTTGGTAGGTGTCAGTTGGGCTGACCCAAAATGATTAAATTTACTTGTTCTCTTTTACATGTATGGTGAGCAACAGAAATTAATAAACACTGGTATCACCATGATATATTGGGCATGGAACAAGTTGAAAAGTGTGGGGAGGAGGGCTGTGAATATAAATTTTTTTATATACTCCCATATCCCATAGGCCTGCATGTATCAACTGAACAAGTGGGGTTGGTTCTGCGGCCCTGTGTTAGATTTTGCAGGAAGACAATTCTATTATCCTGATGATCACTTCTCTCTAATGTTTGTTGTAAAAACAACAACAATAAAATCAAGACAATAAAATATTATATAAAGAGAGACAATGAATAAAAAGAAAAACCAGAAACTACGCAAAAAATTATTTTCTTCCAACTGGAAAATGAATCAACAAATACGACTGTATGCATTACAAGTTCATCACACGAAGAGAGTTACATCTGCTGACGTCAACAACCTAAGCAAAATATCAAAATGGACGTTTTTTGTTGGTTGTCATTACAGAGAATTAAAAATTCGAACTGGGAGAAATTGAGTATGTTGCGGAAAACTTTCAGTCAAGAACCTGAGTTACGACACTTTCAGTCAAAGGACCATCAAAGACTGGACCTCCCTCCTGGAAGAAATGGTTGTGGCTCAGAAGACTCTTTTAAAATGTAGACAAGTTTATATGGATGAGTTAAAGATTCAGCTCCCCATATGAATAGATCATAACTGTGTACACTAACTACTAATAGAAAATCAGCTATGAAATGGGAAAGAAAATAAACATATACATAAGTGCAATAGCTGGAAGCGTGACTGCTGATAAGAGATATAACAATTACTGTCAGATCGCCTTTTTTCATTATCACAAGCTCAGAACCTGCTATTGCAGTGCATGCACGTGGCATTGTTATAAATTTTAAGCAAAGAATAATGGTTTTTGTTTCCCCAGCTAGCAGACTTGGAGACATTCATTGAAATATTAAATGATTTTGACCTGAAAAAGAGTAAACTTGCCCCTACTTCGCAATTGTTTCTTGGCCATATGTGGTGCAGAATTCATCACCGACGCGCTGCCGCAAGGTTCCATTAGTTTGTACAAAAATGGATACAGCGCGTGCGGAATTGCCCTGAGTCTCTGGGGCAGTATTCTTCTTATTGTTTCTTATCTACGTCACTTTCCTACATCAGTATTCTGAAAACTTTCTCATCTTTTTTTCCTATTTTATGCCTGGTTTACCTAGCCCACAAGATTTAGCAAGTAATACTAATCTGCATACCAGCCCTATGATTTAGGATTTATTCTGAAAATCTTCTTATCCTAAATTTGTTCTTATATTTCCCTGTATTTGAGAAAATATTTAAAATAGGGTAGGAGCTCTTATATCTCAAAATAGTTCTGAATTTACTCACTAACCACTCTATAAATACGCGACAAGCAAGGAGACTGGTACCTGAATAAAAATGTCACAGAGGAGACAATTTCTCCTTATATTAGTAATTTTGAATAATCAAAGAATAGTCCATGTGTTTCATCTGAGCTACAAGGACAACTAATCACTTTGTTGATTTTGCTTTGTTGATGTAGCGCAATTGCAGCGCGTAATATATCAATCACACACAAGTGCAAACCTTGACCCTTGGCCATGATCTAAGACACATTGCTATTGGTTGATTTCATTGTATGAACGTTCAAATGATTGGTCAAGGGATATAAAATGGGCGTGATTGAAGATAGGAAGAAGGCGGTCCTACAAGAGAAAGTTCAAATTAAGGCTTTCAAAATACGTCTTAGGAAGGATTTTTGCGCATTCCTGACTCACACAGTTAAGAAGGTAGTTAGAAAGGACAATAAGAATGTTATCAGTACACCATCCCTGGTTTTCAAAATATTGTCGAACTGTTGATTTCATCTAGATATCTCATTGATTCATAGGCAAGACAAATTTTGGGGGGATTCTGCCTTCTGCTATGACCAAGTTTAAAATGTTACAATAGAAGCCTACACCATTGCATCATCCCAAAGGAAACTGATGGAACGCACAAATCTCCACGGATCGATGAACAGGCGTTAGTCCTACAAGCATTGTTGGAGTAAAGTAAAGTAAAGTATTGGAATTGGAATGAAGTTTGTTTGATTGATTGCTTGATTAAATGCATTTCATTGAGAAGTGATATTAACCAAATCGTGAAATAAGCCACATCACTCGTCCCTTACACACTTCTACTTCTACTTCTACAAAGATACTTAGCAGGATCCATAAGTCAGGATATAGTGACATCCTTCTTGTGTAGTCTCCAATCGTATAAACTACATGCTCCTGAAGGAATCCTGTCCCGATGACAGTTCTCCACACTGGTGGAAGCACGAAGAAGAACTGGCTATCTTGTACACGAAAAGAAATGCGCTAACCCGACTGGCAAATTCCACTTGGTTGCACAGCAAACAATCGCCGGCACGCGACTGTGCATGCCTTTGATTTCAATGCAATTCTTTTTCGTGAGAAGCCAACCAAAGAAGAAGTTACAATGAGTACACACTACAAATTCTTTGGAAATCAATGAGGTCCCTGGCTGGGCCGCTGACTAAATGAATGCAAGTCTATGGAAGGGTGGACATTTCATGAGAATGCATCCATTTATATATTATTTAGGCGCTAATGCACTTTCATATTCAGTCTGCACAGTGCAGTATCGCTGTGCTGGTGTAAATTGTAATGTAACTTAGTCTTAGGGGGTGTTGTTCAAAAGTTGCAATTGATCGCAAGTTGAAGCTGATCGGAACATGCCAATCAAAATCATTGTTTCATGCGCGTCTTGTTAAATACGCATACCATGCGCTAATGAAAATGTGCGTTACAATTTGCAAGTTGCAGTTGATTTGCAGTTGATTTTGAACAAACCTAGTTACAGTACACAAGATGAACCGAAGTGACAGGTTTTTTTTAAGAACGAGGCATCGCCATACTCTAGCCAGCTCACCTCACACGTTGCAGGTGCACAGCTGGATACAAAAATAAATTATTTAATGGCATTATCTTCTTATCTGTCACCTCTCCATTCACTGTCGCCTGATTCGTCATTGGCATTGCTTTGGCATTTCTGGCAAAAGCCTCTCGCATTGAGTCTTGGACACGAAATCTACACACACACAACGATATGAAAGAACGGTGGTGACAGATAGCATGATATGGCCTATTTAATCAATCCAAAAGGTTTAATGTCACATTTGGTATCAATGAGCTTGGTTTAATTCTGAACGCATCACCCATCCGCCTGTGTGCTGTGCAGCTGCAGCAGTGGTTGTCTGCTCACCAGTCCCACACGGCAAGAACAGTGTAATCTTTGAATGGAAAATAAGACGGTCATCATGAACAACAAAAACTTTAACAAACAAGCTCCGAAATAATGTAGAATCGGGATAACTTACCTAAATTTATGATGCAATTTAATTACTTCATACAACTAAGTGATTATTTCTAGTTCAAAGTCATTCCTGACAATTGACATCTGCACTAAATTAGTTTTGATTTGGAAAACGTAAACAGTCATCCGGCGATTGTCATGTGAAAAACTGCGCCATTGCCGATCGTAGGAGGAGCTGCTCAAATTACAAAGATCAAAACAGAATGTAGTCTGCTACAACCAATGTGCATTTTTAGATTCCATTTTAAAATATTAACCGAAAAGAAACCACTTTGAATTTTGCATATTTCAATCCAACACAGCTTTTATGATCCAAGGACTGTACGTTATTTGCATCTTTTAGTCAAAGAAAGAAAGAATATATGAATATATCAGCTTTTCTTTTTGCGTGTTGAGAAAGAACTGAGAGCGAGGAGCGACCACGCCCCTTTTGGACGCCAAGCCTGGTGCAGAGGAGGACAGCGTGAAATCTTTACCAGCGTTTTTGACATATAATGTATGGTCAAATGAAATGAGACTATCTTGAAAATTGAATTGACTATTTTTTATCTTTTAATGGTACAAATGAAATTCACCCAAGTTTTTTTTTTTTCGTTTTGCGCACAGAGGTTTATCCTCTGTCGGAAGAAAGGACTTTTAATCAGAGAGTGCACGGCGTCATAAATACAAAGATCCCCTTTGACCATAACCATTGAAGGAAATTGAATGAGAAATTCTGCAAAATGAAAATTATTTCTTTTTTCATTACAGTTTCAGATCCAAACATTATGATTATTATTACAATGTATCCAATCGCGGCGGAACGTATTTTTATTATTATTATTNACAATTCAATTCAGCAGAATGATTTATCAAAATACAACCCCCTTTTCAACATATAATGGCAAAACTAGTAATACGGGACAATGACTGAGTTCAAACAATTTCTTTTTCGCTCTACAGCCAAATTTTTTAGAGTAGAGATATGTTCCGATTTGTTTATATCAATTTGATTATTACTTCACTTTGGAGGAGCTGGATATGCACAATGTTACTTATGTGAAATATACACTGCTGTGAAGGAAAACTAAATTAATCTTTAATTGAATAGTAGTTTTTACTGTCTATATCCTCAAAACATTGACAATTCAATGTGCTCTGCAAGACATGCCTCATATTAAGTCATCTACATTCATAAATTGAAATGAGCTGAAATGCTTACATTAATGAGGAAGTAATCTCTCTTGAATCCAACACAAAGAGAATTCTTACACCATGACATGGCTTTGGGAACATCTGGTACTCCGAGATCAGACTACAAATGAAACATAAAAAAGCAAAACAATCATCAAAACAGAATCATTTAGAAAATCAGAGAAATATTTATGTGCTAACTCCTCGCGTTCATACTTTATTATTTCTCAAAAGCTCAATAAAGTAAACTCAAAATTGTAAATCAACAAATCTTAATACTTAAAAATGGGCACTATCATTTCAAAATTACAACCACAAGAAGAAAAAAAAACCTTCACCACATGGTGCAACCACAAATCTATTTGAATGTTTAATACACCATGCAAGTTCTAGTTTTCTTTGTAGAATAAATGTGTCTATATATGGTGGAAATATACAGAAGCCAGAAGGAATCTCTGCAAGAATATCAATGAAACCCAATAGCACTGTGAACATGAAAAAACCCTAATAATTGTATACACTAAGTTAATCTTATATGATCAAAATTCAGAAAAAGCAGGTCTCAAGGAAACAATTAGAAAGAATAAGATACGGGTACCACATCATCACAGTAACTGGTCTGCAGCTGTAAGAGGTACCGTAAATCCCTGTTCTCAGTATTTTTTATTATTCTTTCTCTGTTTTCCATTATTTTCCTCTGGCATGTATTCAAATGTCTCTCCTTGAACAGCGTCCATAGAGTCCATAAACAAAAAATGTTTGATGATCTAAATAATGTATGTTTGCCCTCTTTTAGAGTATAGCTTTGTTCCCTACGTTTCCAGGAGGTGATATGAGATTTCAACTGAGTAATATATTCAGAATTCAAGACTCTCATGATTTCACTTACTTTGAGCTCTTCAAATGTTCTGTTTTTCCAGATGAACAGCTGGAGTTTTCTTTTGACAGCTACGCACAATTTGAGAGTAAAATGGACGCCTCCTCCAACGTTCCCCTTCTGTTTTAGACATAACAGGAATGAACAAAATCAATTATTGTGTAAAAAATATCAGAAGTTAGTCATATAAATGTACAACCGTAAGTTACAAATGTTGTAATTGTTTAATAGGTCATTATGTTTTTTTCCGCATTCACTCCATGTGTGCCATATTAATGATGTTATGTAATCATTTATCAGATCTTGCTGCCACAAATCAAGTGGCATAATAGCCAAATGAATGTTAATGTAAAATTATATATTTCGCTAGCTTTTCAAAATTTATAATAATTCTAGTCATAGTACCAAGGTTCAAGTTCTTAATTGTAAATAATAAGATTTACCAACCAAGATCTGTCTTCATTACAGTATACAGTCCCCTTAATGACTGGGGGTCGTGGCGTGCCCTATAATAAAGCTGTTTTGGACAATCAAAAACTGACTTAGTTTGGTTCCTGTGCTGCAGGTATGATCCCCGGTCGCGTCTTTCGAATGGTGACGTTAAAGATCGGTCCTGCTTTCTCTCTTCTTCTACTAGCGCAAATATTCATATTTAAATGATACCCGCCATAAAACCAAATTTCTCTCTCTAAACATATCAAAACCTATGTAGGTGGAATGCATCCCATCCACCTGTCCACTGAGATGCCCTTTTAAACACTTGACCAGTATGCTGTTAGGGCATCTTACCTGCATATCAGTAGAGAAGAGTGTAGCTCCCTTGGTTTTGGCAATGCTTGTGATTGGCGTGAAATGATTCAATTCATGTACATTGATGACAGCATCTAGAACCAAACACAAATTTGATTTATTATCATTATTTGATTTATTTATCAAGGTCTTGACACTGACTAATGAATGGTGTAAGTCAAAGCCAAAAAAAAATCCTTTATTTGGCTCAGTCACACATTTAAGGAGTGTTGTTCAAAAGCTGCAATTTATCGCAAATCAACTGCAAATCAATTGCAAATTGTAATGCGCATTTTCATTCGTGCTCGATATGCAATTCTTACAAGACACGCATAAAACAAGGATTTTGGTTGGCACATTTCGATCAACTGCAACTTGAGATCCATTGCAACTTTTGAACAACACCCCCTAACACTCTCTAATTATTATCAGCAACTACATGTATGGATGTTGCTCTTAGGTGTGAATGCACTTGTAAAAAATAGCTTCAGATCCTGTTGAGATCGCCTGGGCAAAGTTAGGCTGGGCCAGGGACAGCCTAAATTACTCTGTCGCTCAATGTTTTGCATTAACACAAACAAATATCGGCCTGCTCATCGATACTAAAATTCTGCACACTGGATGGCTCTGCAGAGAAACAGTCAGAGATACGATCCTCATTGACATAATGTTCAAAAGGGTAAATAATGAGTCTGACTGTGTCATCAATAGTGCAGGCCCGCATTCGGTTAGTGCATTTGGGTCTACTGTATCTAATCACCTCCATTCATAAATTATGCAACAGATAAAGGGTTAAAGATTTAGATTTCAAAAATGTCCGGTAGAAACTTGCTAAAACACAAATAGTGTGACTGAGCTAACACTAGGAAATTCTTTGACTGCACTCTTCAATTGGTACCCACAATAATATTACATGTAAATACCTGTAGATACTTCTCTTAAATACCTATCTCAATGAAGTCTGTTTAGTCTTGAAATAAAATACAGGTATAGAAAGAATGTGAGAGATAGATAGAGAGTGATGGAAGGAAATGGGGGTAGGGGGCTGTCAGACTTTACATTTGATTGCATACATATGTAAGGTGTAACATGGACAAATCAAACAACTTTTTGAACCCTAGGTCTGATGAATTCAAAGCAGCGGCAAATGCATCTATAGAAGAAAAAATCAATCCAATTGCTTTGAACAATTTAATTCCAATTGGGAACTGAATGACTCATTCCTGTAAGTGAGCAAGTTCACTGCCAATATCATGTTCCCTGCATGACAGTCCCTCATTACCAGAGTAAAGATCACAGATTTGACACATGTGGCATGCGAATCCCTCACAACCATATAGCTTACTGCCTCAGAAACAAGACAGAATGTCCTATTTTATTTTAAAGGGTCATAACTTTAAATTGGTTGGAACGCATTGATTCAATTTTTAAGCAGAGACAACTGACCATTACTGGATGCATCCCACTGCAAATCAGTCACATATCAGAACCCACATTTTCTATCATGCACTGTCTGCACTTACAACACAATGGTTTTGATTGCTGATCAACTACAACTTGTAATTCTCGCAACCGACCATACACTCAACTTAAGAATCGCATATGGCGCTATGCAGTTTTAACGAGAATGACGACGTCATATAAGTTGACTTACCATTTTCCGGTTACGTATATTTGCATGTGTTTTCATTTTCGCGAAGGTTCTCGATCAAAAATTCATGCTTTTTTTGCAATTCATGTTAAATATTTCCTGGTATAAACTTTCATTACACCAAGGTTTGTTTCTTCTATACAGTACCAATTCCCTTTCATAGTGCTCAAAGAAGAAAAATGGGCAATTATCCAAAAGGATAACCATGGCACATGTATTAACTTCCCAAACCGGAAGTCTCCTAGTCACCTGTAACGGATCAATACCAACGATATTTATCATGAGATATCGTTTAATATCGGGTATTGTCGGTTGCGAGAATTGATCGTAACTTTGTAGCAACAGGTCCTCAGTCTACAAGTACCTACATTTTGCTTTGCCTCATGGCATAGAAAAAAAAGAAAAGCAATTTTAAAGATTACATAGGCCCCTGGAGAAAATAACAATGATACACCATGAAAAAAATAAGTACCATCCAAAAAATGTTAAGGTGAAAAGGGTGAACAAAGCAAAAAAAGAGACCTTGCACCACTAAAAATTTAGTTTGAAGATTATGGAATTAAACTGTGAACATTTTCTGTGCAATAACGTATTGTCTTTTATGAGTCATTACAGAATTTTAATGTGGAAATCATGTGAATAGATGAACAAGTCTGCAAAAATCCCTACAGCCTGGGTTTTCTGGCTCCCGTGCCAACAACCAGGTATTACATCCAGGTATATCATGATTCATAGTATACAGCTATTCCCCCATCACTTCCCATTAACACAGGACTTGAAAGTGTGGCTAGTATACCACTTTATTACGTTCAATGAATCTTGATTTATTTGGAACTTTGTAATTTATTTTTCATTATATTTTGATTTGATTGGAAATGAAAATAAAACTAGATGAATCCTCGACCGCGCGCAGTCGAAAAATATGCCTCCGCCATTGCGCGATCAGAAATATTTGCCTGCTCAAAGAAACAAAAACTGTTGACTGCATATTAATATTGTACACATTAAGTGCAAAACTTGTAGTAAAAATAGATTGCTTTTGCATTTGTATTTTGTGATAGGGAGAGGGGAAGGAATGGGTAGAGCATTGGAATCACAAAGAAAAAATTCAATCTTGTGACAATTCATGAACAGAGAGTACACAAAAAGTGGCAAGACATTATGAAAATTTAATATTTATACTCTCTATGCAGACATAGAAGGAATCCTGTAAAAGTGACCTTTGATGGACAACCTGAAAACATAATTGATTTCCACCCAAAACAATGGTATATTTTTAAATGAAAATGTTATGAGTTTTTGCAAGAAATGGCTTTTTTCATGTATAAAATGGCACCGGTGACCATTATCTTATTTGGCATATGTTGCTTCCAGTTGAACATCAACTTGAAGCAACATATGCCAAATAAGACACTATAATGGTAATCTACCCAAAGTTGGAGACAAAGTTGCAAGAAGAAGGATGCAACATGCTGGAC
>BQKZ01001014.1:92709-107305 GCA_036244855.1 Temnopleurus reevesii
TGCTATTGATCTTAATCTTTTTGGTAAGTGGGAAAAGGGCAAGTGCTTTGTACATAATCTATTAAACTAAAATCATCAACATTCTTTCTGGAAAGCCTGCAGAATCGACATGGCTATGTTAAATTTAACAGAAAAAAACATGAAATTTTGTCTGCTTTTCCAGAAAAATATAAAAATTTGAAATTTTGTGTACAAAGTGCATAGGATATTCTCCCTGTAAACTCAAACTAGTATGCCAAAGTTTCAAGGATGCTCTTTAGTAGTGGAAATGAAAACATTGAAAATTCATATGTTTTGAATGGATAATCAAATATTCAAAGTTTGTTTATCTTATTTTCTTCATTTCCTGACGCAAACCTATTCAAATACACAAGTAAATAATAAAATGCAAGAAGCTGAAATTACTTGTAAGATATGCAATCATAAAACATATTATAAATGCGCTACTAAAATGATTGGTTCCACTATCAAATGTGTATGTATATGATCTTTTGTAATGTACGTTTGATATTTCTGGAAATACCCCATATGTACATGTTGCGCATGTTACCAAACACATTACAATAATTTGCATATATAAGGGATTTCAGTTGTTCATGAGGTCTTGAAAAGTGAAGTGAAAATAAAGTAATCCCATACTTTTCTATTTAGAAGTGTAGCAGGTGGATATTTCAAAATACACAGGACAACAAAAACAAAACAAAATATTCAAACAATAAGCAAATTTTAAAATATCTACTCAAATCTTTATTCATTAAACAATTGATTAATCATGGAATGCATGATAATTACAAATGCATGTCAAATGTATGTGTTTCACATTCAGCTTGATGATCCAGATACTGGAATCGTTCACTGAAAAGTATCCTTTAAAAAAAAAATATTTATCAAGGGTTTCATTTTATTCGAGGAAATACAAAAACGAAAAGGTCAGCAAAAATGTGTATAATGTTTATGTTTTAAAAGGTGTTACATAAGCTACTTTAATGCGATTTAGTTCGTTACAAATGATTTTACTTTGCAGTCAGAAAGATGTACTATCTTACATACCTAACAATGACAAAAAAACAATAATTCTATGATACTCAATTTTTATGATTTCACTGAAATATATAACATGACACACTGTCGATCAAGGTAAAATCGGATTATTCAGAATTTCAGTAGCATTATATCATTCCTTCTCAAGTTGAAAGTATTTTATCTGTGTAGAATTCATCATTTTCAATAACTTTCACCTTATCCAAGCATATATATATATAGACCAAATGTACAGTGTACATTTGAAAGGATATAAAAATATCACGATCTAGCTTTTCTACTTCTAGGGATCAAACCCACAATGACATTAACATTATATTTGGCATAAAAGTAACATTGAGTTCTACATTAATCTAGCCATAAAGTAGGGATTAAATTTAATGCAAAAGAAAAATAGACAGGTCTGTTAAGAAGAAATGTATGCCTAGTTGTGCAATATGTTACCAATTAAGTAAATGAAATGGAATACAGACACAATGATATGCCTAAACTCTATTTTAATATATATTGCTGAAGGTTATCAAGACAATAAGAAATCATTTACTTCCGATTCACAAGGAAGGAGAGACAGAGAAACATCCAATATTCCTCCAAAAAGTAATATTTATTTTTTTTGAAAATGGCAAGAAAACTATTTGTTTATGTTTATCGTAATTCTAAAGTTACAAAATCTTGTGGGAAAATGCTCCAAATGACTTTATAAAATGTGTTTCATTTTCTTCCATGAAGGTATGGAAATAAGAAATGTACAAAATCATGACATTACAAATATATTTGTTATCTCAGAAGCAAAGAAACTTCATCTCTTTGAAGCATATCTCATGCTCCAGCTTCACACTTATAGATACACTCAGCATGCAAAAGTAATGATCATATTGGTTGACAGAGCACATGACATACATGGCTGGTATTCTACATCCTAAAAATGATGTGTGGATAGAGATTAAAGTTATGGTATGATTTCTTGATTTTACATTGGAAGACTCTGATAAAATTCACAATTATGAGGGATATCAATACAACAAAGAAAGGAAAAGCCTAACTGTACAGTCAAATTAATAATGCATGTTTACTTTTGATATGCTTTGTGAAAGTAAATCATACAAAAAAAAAATCAATGATCATTATACCAATACTTCATTAGATAGATAGTGACCTTTAATGTCCAAGATTGTATGTAAGAAAAAAAAATCAATACAAATTTTGCACAAGTAGATTGCAATGAGTGTCTAAACAAGAAGCAAATAGTTCCAGAGCTTTATAAATCAATTTACAATTTGATTTTAGCCACAAATCATAGAAACATGATGAAACATTATTCATTATCTCGGAACATCCTAAAATGGGGCAACACAAACTTTTGTTGTGTAATAGAGTGCCTGAACACTGAAAAACTCAGAGAACCTGAGTGGAAATCAAACCAGCAACCTCTGCGTTAATAGAAACAGGTCAAACTTTGTAAATGCAAACATACAAGTTCTTTGTACTGAGTGTCTCAATTTTTTTTGCATATTTGAAATGGTTGGTAGATTAAAAATAGTAAAATTATGTGCTGGTTTGTTTTAACATATAGAAACGATAGAACAAGAACTGACATAAACATTGCAGATAAAGGTTCATGTAAACCTGAGTAAAAAATACTCAGTTATAAAAAGTTCTTGAAAACTCGGTTGCACCACTTTTTTAGAATTGATCCTTTCACACTCACATACTCAATGGAGGGAACATCCTCCATCGAGTGTGTGAGTTTGAACAAGAACACTCCTCAAAAGGTGGCACAACAAAATTTTTGCGCCCTTCATCAAAAATTATAATTGCTCACTCATGAATAATTTTCAGGATTTCCTGTGTCATATTAAATTTCCCGTTATAACCTTTCCATACACAAAAAAACTGCATATAATTGTATTATCATGTATTTAGTAGCCATATCAAAAAATTGTTTTGTTTTTTTTAAGATACACAGTATAGTGTTCCAGTTTAGATGTTATTAGGTAAATTAACAAAGAGTGACGTAACATGACCTATAAAAATCCTTTTTAGGTGAAGATGAAAATTAACATCATGAGACATCTAACAGGTTTTTATCAAACAAAAACATGATATCATAAGTCTGGAAAATTGTAAAATGAATTGCACATGTCAAGATATATCAGATGTGAAAACAGTATTGTACACCTTTCAAAATGATAAATGGAAGAACTACATATAAATTTAGCGCTATAATATGATTTATGAAACTACAATTGTAAATGTAAGTTACTCATTCTAGCCTAAACAAAGCAAATTTATTATCTAACATAATTTCTTTGAAAATAAGAATGATGAAGATTTGTACATTTGGCAACATGTAGAATGTAGTATTTCATCCCAATGTTACTTGTAAAAAGAAAATACACCTAAATGCCAAAAAGCCTCACTAATCAATCTATCCTACATACTTGCATAAATATATCAATTATTAAAAAAGAAATATTATTCAGAAAAATAATAAACTAGTAGGGCATCAACGTTTACACAAGAACAGATTATTGAGTTGCATAATGACCAGTCTACTACTAAAAGCATAACAAAATTCAATCGTAACAACAATTAAGAAAAAAGAAAGAATGGTGGATACTTGTACAGCGCACAGGTCTACATTTTGATAATGTGCTTTTACTTTGTTATTTCATGAATTTTGAAAGAGATGTGAAATAAATTGAATTGAATTGAATTAAATTTTAGTGCTCATGGTTCTATGATTGAATGACAAGAAGAAAAACACATGTAACTATTAGAGGAGATACAATACAAAATGCAAGGCATAAGTAGTATCCTCAAGACAACAATACAACAATATTGTTAAACAAAAATGTCTATTGAATGTGAGAAGAATTTCAAATAAAGAAGAATAATGTATGGTTAATAATAATCATAAAAGTAAACAATAACAATAGTGCTTATCAGCACTACACATGACAGAAACTCTAATACTGTAATGGGTATCATGCTGATTAGTCCTGAATCAAGTAATAACTTTACTACTCTCATCATCTATTAAGAAATGGAGATTCCTTAAATTGGCCAACTTCTTTTCACTATATCTTATTTTACTCCTATTCTCCTTCATTCTGTGAACTACTTGTACAATATTCATTTAAAGGCAGTATGCCTTATTTAATCAGATACAAATGATGAAAATTTATTTCAGGAAATGTGTAGAGGGTTGAACTCTATAATTTATGAAATTTCAAAAATATAGAATTTCTTGTAATTAGAATCATCATCAATCATTCAAAATACAACATTTGACTTGTCTAAAAAAAATTATCAATAGCCAATATAACATGAACAACAACAAAAATAAACAGAAATAATCAAGACCATATTTGTTGGCATGTTCTCTTGCTAGTTAGGGGAAATTATATCCTACTCATAAAATTGTATCCATTGTGATTGGTCATAGAGCAGTCTTGTGATTAAAAATATTTTCACCATGAAATAAATTGGACATGGTGTGACGTCATCCTCAGAATAGTTTTCGTTATGTAAATATTCTGACGTCATCTTTTACGATAACTGGATTTTCAGCTATCGATACCACGATATCAAGATCAAAGGTCGTCGAAATATAAACAATGGCGGCCCGCAGTGGAGAAATCAACGACGATGAACCGAGATTTAATCTCGTAGATGATGATGATGTGGAGGAATTCATCTCATCGACAGATTACAAGTAGGAAATAAATTTGATTACTATTTTGGTTTACTTGTGTAGAATATAAATCAAATATACCATGCACATTTTTCGAAGTACTATATGAAATTATGGATTTTTTGGTGACCGGCATAGTGACTATTTTCTTCGGGGCTGTGCCCCTCAGAAAATAATGCTATGCCAGTCATCTCACAATCCATAATTTCAACTAGAACTTCTCAGTGCATGATATATTTGATTAATATTCATCTTTAAAGTTAACTACACACATTAAACTTTAATTGAAAGGANATAAGTCTGGAAAATTGTAAAATGAATTGCACATGTCAAGATATATCAGGTGTGAAAACAGTATTGTACACCTTTCAAAATGATAAATGGAAGAACTACATATAAATTTAGCGCTATAATATGATTTATGAAACTACAATTGTAAATGTAAGTTACTCATTCTAGCCTAAACAAAGCAAATTTATTATCTAACATAATTTCTTTGAAAATAAGAATGATGAAGATTTGTACATTTGGCAACATGTAGAATGTAGTATTTCATCCCAATGTTACTTGTAAAAAGAAAATACACCTAAATGCCAAAAAGCCTCACTAATCAATCTATCCTACATACTTGCATAAATATATCAATTATTAAAAAAGAAATATTATTCAGAAAAATAATAAACTAGTAGGGCATCAACGTTTACACAAGAACAGATTATTGAGTTGCATAATGACCAGTCTACTACTAAAAGCATAACAAAATTCAATCGTAACAACAATTAAGAAAAAAGAAAGAATGGTGGATACTTGTACAGCGCACAGGTCTACATTTTGATAATGTGCTTTTACTTTGTTATTTCATGAATTTTGAAAGAGATGTGAAATAAATTGAATTGAATTGAATTAAATTTTAGTGCTCATGGTTCTATGATTGAATGACAAGAAGAAAAACACATGTAACTATTAGAGGAGATACAATACAAAATGCAAGGCATAAGTAGTATCCTCAAGACAACAATACAACAATATTGTTAAACAAAAATGTCTATTGAATGTGCAAAAAAAATCAAATAAAGAAGAATAATGTATGGTTACTAATAATCATAAAAGTAAACAATAACAATAGTGCTTATCAGCACTACACATGACAGAAACTCTAATACTGTAATGGGTATCATGCTGATTAGTCCTGGATCAATTAATACCTTTACTACTCTGATTATCTGGTAAGAAATGGGGATTCCTTAAATTGGCCAACTTCTTTTCACTATATCTTATTTTACTCCTATTCTCCTTCATTTTGTGAACTACTTGTACAATATTCATTTAAAGGCAGTATGCCTTATTTAATCAGATACAAATGATGAAAATTTATTTCAGGAAATGTGTAGAGGGTTGAACTCTATAATTTATGAAATTTCAAAAATATAGAATTTCTTGTAATTAGAATCATCATCAATCATTCAAAATACAACATTTGACTTGTCTAAAAAAAATTATCAATAGCCAATATAACATGAACAACAACAAAAATAAACAGAAATAATCAAGACCATATTTGTTGGCATGTTCTCTTGCTAGTTAGGGGAAATTATATCCTACTCATAAAATTGTATCCATTGTGATTGGTCATAGAGCAGTCTTGTGATTAAAAATATTTTCACCATGAAATAAATTGGACATGGTGTGACGTCATCCTCAGAATAGTTTTCGTTATGTAAATATTCTGACGTCATCTTTTACGATAACTGGATTTTCAGCTATCGATACCACGATATCAAGATCAAAGGTCGTCGAAATATAAACAATGGCGGCCCGCAGTGGAGAAATCAACGACGATGAACCGAGATTTAATCTCGTAGATGATGATGATGTGGAGGAATTCATCTCATCGACAGATTACAAGTAGGAAATAAATTTGATTACTATTTTGGTTTACTTGTGTAGAATATAAATCAAATATACCATGCACATTTTTCGAAGTACTATATGAAATTATGGATTTTTTGGTGACCGGCATAGTGACTATTTTCTTCGGGGCTGTGCCCCTCAGAAAATAATGCTATGCCAGTCATCTCACAATCCATAATTTCAACTAGAACTTCTCAGTGCATGATATATTTGATTAATATTCATCTTTAAAGTTAACTACACACATTAAACTTTAATTGAAAGGACTGACTCACAGAAATCCTATGTACGAATGCTACTTTGAACTGTTTAAAAAAATGTGGCAAATATATTATTCAAAAGTTAGCATTTACAATTCATCCAAAGGAATATATTGACCTTTTCCGTTTTTATCATTGTAATGTCTGCTGCTTAGGAAACAGAGTTTGAAAGAAAAGTACTAAAATCACCTTTCCTCACAATACAAAACATGGATACACGTGTAAAAGCAATGTAATCAAATGATGTTAAGGGCTAAGAAGCTTCTTCCGATGGTGTGTTATCTATTACCCTTCTCCTTACTGTATGATCCCCTCTATTTGCTTCATCACTTGTATCTTCTTCTCCCTTCTCATCTTGGTCATCCTCTTCTTCCTCCTCCTCTTTCTTCTTCTTCTCATCATCTTCTAGTGATGCTGGAGGGTACGATGCACCTGGCCTTGCAGGGGGTTTCACAGGGCAGAAGAAATCTGCGATCAGCACCAATATCTGACAACATCAAACATGGATGAGACAAATAACATTTGTTTGGGGCATATGTTCAAGTACATCGGATCAATAAAAAATAAGTTGATACATGTAATAATACTGTGGGCATCAGCCAATGCTCTAAAGCCCAAGTACAGTTTTGGTAAAAGCGAATATTTTTGCCTTCAGATTTTGTCTTCAAATTTATATGAAATGAAAGATAGTAGCCTGAATATGTTGCCCCAAAAATTGTGTGAAAAATGAATGAGTTTTGGTAAAGTTATAGCCTAAAATGTGCAAAATATCTCAGCGTCGTGTACCCTGACACTTAATCAATATTTTCTTTCGCGATAAAGGACACCTCCCCGCGCACAGAATCGGGTGAAAATTTCAAAATTTAAATTTTGTGTATACCTTTTTATCATTCTTTTGTCAAATCCCATAAATAACCTTTCTTATGCCCGATAACAAACAAAATATTGTTATGACCAAGAGAGGGCGCTAAATATGATTTAACGGTCAAATTCAAATTTTCAAACTGAATCAGTTCGTAAAAAATATGCTTCGGTCTCAAAATGTGTGTAAGATACATATATGTCATGATAAACATCCCGTAAAATTTACAATTCTTAATCGTTACCAAAACTGTACTTGGGCTTTAATACCAAGTAAATTTATGCTGTCATAAATCTGTACGTGTTCATCAAAAGAGGTATAAACTGTAGTTTAAATGTTCCTTCTACCTGTTTGATCAAGCCTATTAAAGCTCATTTGACTTTGGCATATTACAAAGTACCATATATCAGATCAATAAAAAATAAGTTGATAATAGAATTGTAGGCATCAGCCAAGGCTTTTTTACAAAGTAAATTTATACTTTCATACATCGGCGTGGGTTTATAAAATGAGGTGTAAACTATAGGTTAAATGTTCCTTCCACCTTACATAACCAGAAGTTTCAGTAATACACTACTTTGGAACAAGTGCTCAAGCACAATGTAAAAACTTTGTTACATCCTCCATATCAAGAAGTTCTCACCAAATGAATTTTGAAAATAAAAATCTCACCATTCCAAGTATAAGTCCAAGCATGACAGTTACAACAGCAAAGAACCCATAGGAACTCCATGATGGAAAGCCATAATCTTCAGTCAGGATGGTATGTGTAACCTGTAGTTTGAAAGATGACCTTGAATTATTCTTCTACATACTCATGTCCATGTATTGATACTCGTCTATGATAATAAACTGAACTCTAACGTCTAATATTAAATGTGCTTTGCACACGCTTGATCAGTTTTTCCTTGATTTAAAATGGTTTATTGTAAATCAGCAAAAGGGTATATTCTATTTTATCTAACAACAGACTTTAATAAGTGATATATGATGCAATGTAAAATTAAGAAAATAATGTTTTTCTGATAAACAAACATACAAGAAATTAAACATATATATATATATATATATATATATATATACATTTTTTTTTTTTACTGAATTATGGACTCACCCGCACAAGCATAGACATCTTGAAAACCCATGAGAGAATAGTCATTCTGCAAAGAAAAACATTTGATTGCTCCAATATGATAAACAAATAAAATTCTTTCCATTTCTTTTCATCAAGGGTTTATCAAGTCATTGGCAACAGCATTGGACATAGCATGAACAGTTGGCCAAACTCCATGGAAATACCTAAATATCTCAATATTCACAAACAATCCAGATATAATTACAAATTCACTTATTGTTTCATATTCTATGATGACAAGTAATAAAATCAATTTTATATGATAATAAAAAACAGTCTCAAAAGAACAGAAAGTGATTGCAATAGCATTTGATTTAAAGGTATAGATTCGTAATGACCAGGATGCAGAAATTGATGTTAAATGAGCTGATGTATTCGCAAGTTGCTTTACATGCCTAAATATATCTATGTAGGATATTAGGAGTACATTTATGCTCGTATTCTATGTATTTTACGTTGAACAGGTCAATACGCCATCGTTCCTGCGGTGTGCTAAGTGCTTTAGCGCGGGAGAGCGTCAGCCTGAAATTGGCGGTGCGATCGGTGGTATTGTCTGCGGTGTGTGGGTTCGCGTTCATTTTGTACGTGAAGCATGTTCTGTGAGGAAGTACGACCGCACCAGGTTATTTTATTTTGCAATAATTAAGCCATTTCTAGGTCGATTTCATTCAAACAAACTATGAACATGCTCTAATTTACTATTGAAAAAATGCATTATGGTAATAATTTTACTGCAGCTCGCAAACTAGTTAAATATCTGAAGCGCCCTCCTCCCAAAACTAGTCTTTCCCTTTAAGTTAAGGTTTCTTAAAATTACCATATAACTGGCTTTCGTTCATAAATCACAATGACATTAGAATTCAATATACCTTTCATTAATATTTACTCTTTTTCATGAAGGTTTAAGGTCCATTAACATAAAAACTGTAGTTTTATAACCATCAGTGTGATTGTACTACCAAATAAGATAAAAATAAGAGCAATTAGTATAAAGATCAGTTCATAAATTTCTTACCCAATAGAATTTGGAGATTGCCACCATGGTACTGGTTCTATTTCCTCATACTTTTTCTCTTCGATCAGATTTATGAGATCATCTTTGGTGCGAGGTCCAAGATACCGCCTGAAAACCCCATTATTTACACTGGAAGAGGGGTAATAACATGATAGATTAAATCAGATTGTTAAACACTATTAAACAAGAGCACATGTGATAAAACATTTCAAACAAAGCCAATTTTGATGTTTCAGGTTCATAGCAGAAATAATAAAATATGTATCAATGTGCCTAAAATGCAAAAACTCCTATATGAAAATTTACCTTTTTCTGAGATAAAATTATCTCTTTCTCAGATTTGCTTGCTGGTATTATTCAACTTTGTTCAAGCTTATTTTAAAATACAGATCTATATTTAAGCTCATTTTCTTACGTTTAAGAGTAGTTTTCCCAAACTGTCAAATTTTCCCTTAAGATTTCTTCTGTAAGCTGGAGTCTGCTTTGCTCTAACAACATATTGACTAAGCCTATGAAGTGAAAACTTCCAGATACATGTATATGTTTCATTAACATTTTGACAAATTAAAGAATATGTTGCAATGTGCCTACAAAAAAAATCCTGAATGAAAATTCAGCTTCTCTGAGATAATATTGTCTCTTTCTCAGGGGGTGTTGATCAAAGTTGCAATTGATCGCAAGTTGCAGTCGATTGAAACGAGCCAATCAGAATCAGTGTTTCATGCGTGTATTGTCAAATAGGCAGATAGTGCGTGAATTAAAAGGCGCGTTCCAATTTGCAACTTATTTGCAGTTGATTTGCGATCAATTGCAACTTTTGAACAACACCCCGTCAGATTTGCTTGCTGGTATTATTCAACTCTGTTCAAGTTTATTTTAGAAGAGAATAGCATATCTATCAGCTCATTTCCACATCATAGCCATTATCTTCCTTTAATTATAAGAGTACATTTCCCAAACTATTTTAAATCTATCAATAAAGGGGCTAAGGGATGAGGAAATAGGCATGTACATGTATGTATTAATATGGATAGGAGAAGGAAATTTTTTTTAAAATCCGTAATCAGAAACAAGATGGAACTGCAGATAACAGTCTATATGTATAAATACTACATATCAAGGATAATACAAAATTGAAACAAGGAAGTTGATTTAGAAGGTTTGATTGGTTTCCTTTCTCATTGCACCAATCTCAATTTCCTGAATACCCTATACCTTCATCTCTCTAGAATATTCATGGGTTCAAGAATGGACCGAAGAATGGACTGACTACAGCAGTAAAAAAAATCATAGGTCTTCCATTTGATATTTCAAAATCACCAAAATTCTCTCATCGAAAGTGATAGCACAAGCCTGATACATGCAATGGCATTCTTGCAGGATGTGAACACTCTTTTACAATGTGCTAGGATCAGGGCCCATATTCTGACAACTGTATTATCTTTTATAGTAACAAAAATATGTTAATTATCATAAAAAGTCAATATTACGACTCACAAATTGGCTAATAATTGTGCGGTTGAGAAGAGGTTAAAAGAGACCTCTGCGCACCCACAGATGAGAAGTGCTTATATCACACAATCACCTTTTGTTATGACAGTAAACATGGTTTTCCTTAAAGTCAGTCCATCATGATCGACATGACTTCCGGTTAGGAGCCAAACTGTCCGCTGCCATTTTGATTGCAAAGAATGCCGAGCAGATTTTTTAAAATCTGGAATAGCGAGTAAGCATGCTTTATTTCGCTAGCTCACAGCTCAATATTCGCAAACGTATGTGTTCCGCATGTTTTTAGAGACAATCAAAGCCAAAGAGAGGACAAATAAAAATACAAGCGACGACAGCAAGCATCGGAAAGTTGTACGAAGTGTTCTGAGTTTCCGAGCTTGGCAAGGTGCGTAAGCAAGGAAATGTTTAAATATCGTTGCCAATACGCAACACGCCGTCCGTTCGCGCTCGCAACCGGAAGTCCTGTCGATCATGACGGACTGACTTTAACATATATATAATAATACAGTTTTCAGAAATTGGGCCCATATGTTTCAGCCATCATAAAAAATCATATCCGAGACATTCTGGTAAAGATTCTGCAGTGCTGCTACAGGTACAGATAGAATTTAAATTTGTGTGTTTTACCCATAGTTTGATAAAACAAATAATGCATAGCTTGATCATCATAAATAAATCACTCGCTTTGTAGGCCTACATGTATCACTTGCACTTATTAACCCATAGACTACTGGAACTGGGCAGTCTCTGTACAAAGTATAAAGGAATGTTTAAAAATCCAGTAATCCATGGGTTAAAAATTGTGCCACTAGAGATTCAGTACACTGTAACACATTGAGAAATACTGCACAATAAGAGAGTAATATTTACTGGAATATTGTTGGCAATGATGTGACAGCAAAGCGTCCACTCAATCCAGGTTCCTCAGTGACATCTACCTCAGCAATATTGGTATTCAATTCTTGACTCCAATCTGAAAGCTCCTTCCACACTGGCATAATAGACTTGCATGCTGGGCACCATGGGGCATAGCTAAAAAAAAAAAGAATAATGCAATTAAGTTGAGGAAAGTTTATAAATACCCCCGATACTTGCAACACTTGTCAGACCCCCTTCCCCCCCTCAACCACAGCAAAAGAAATGCGTGTCATGAATGGTTGTATGGTGTATGGATGTCCATAGGTGCCATGTTTGTTGCTCTGTACAGAAAAGCATTCCTTGGCACCTACATGTATAGACCTGTACACAATGGTGATGTGTTTACAGCCTTTTTTTTTTTTTTACTATTTGGGGGCTGAAGTAGGGGATGAAATTATGCTTATTTTTTATTCAAAAATGTGTCCAAAACATACACGCAAATTGAGATATTCTTCATTTGAATCTTGTTGTGATAGAAATACACTAAATTGTTTCTCGGTAGGATCAACATCTTTGATGCCCATCAAACTACAGAATGAAAAAAAACTGCTCTAGTTCTCTAATGAAAAGAAAGATTGTTTTATTGCTTAAATCTGATATTTCATTATTTAATTTCTGTGTAGAAACTTTATTGGCATTCTAATCTTTTGTCAAATCCCCCAAATAATCCGGCATACGAGAAAACCTGATATCTTGTTGTTAACACCGAAAGAGGGCGTTATTTACACTATAGTTACTCAGGAGGTTTACGACCATATGGGGGTTTTTGGCCACCCTTAGTTTGGAAGGAAAAAAAGTCACTCAAAAACATCTACATGTACAACTTCCACACTCATACTTTGTGTGTGTTGTATGTTTGAAGTGTTTTACAATGACTTACATTGTATTTCCTTCCACCATAAGGGTGGCCGAAAGCCCCCATGTTAAAATTCAATTTACAACATATAGTAGGGGAAATATACATTCCCAACCTGTTGCATGAAAAACTCGAGGTACAAATTTCTATTGACTTAGAGAGCACATACTTTACTTTTAAAAAAAGATTCTTCCGCTGCCTGAAAAATGACAAATATTTAAGAAAAATAATACATCCTTAATAATCAGGTGAGGATAGAAATAAACCGGTTCATTTGGAATTTTATAGTGACATAATGGAACTGCAAGAGGAAATGAAGTGAAATGGATTCACGTTTGATGGTGATATACATGTCAAAACGATCCGAAAAATTACACAAGTCAGATATGAAAATAAGCAAGGTTTTTATTGATGGAATCACATATCTCAGTCACAACGCCTTGTGGAAATGAGCAAGTAATTATGTAATTGTAAACAAATTGTTCTGAATATGCATGAGAATCATTGCGCGACAAAGTCACCGTACTGGCCCTCTATCCAAGTGAAGTCAAGTGTAAATCAGTGATTAATGAATATACACGAGGATCAAGGAGTTACGTCAGCCAAAGACGCAGCGGGTTCATTTTTTCATGTGTGCGATCATTGGCTGATTTTATTGGGTAAGTGCGACCAATCGTGCGTACTAGCGAAGTAAATACAGTTTTAGTTCGCCGGGGGTCTCTTCAGGTTGTGGGCACAGCAATGATATCCGTTTTTCTTTTATCAGAATTCCCACAAATAGGCCCTAGGCCTAGGTGCTTATTCTTTAGAATTGGGTCTGAAAATGAAATGGGTAGCATCTAATTAATTGAAATCTGGAAGAATCTTCAATCCCTGAAGGAGGCAGATGTAATCTGAAGAAGAAGAAGAAAATGAGTAATATGACCTTATCCTCTTTTTTTTAAAAAATTAAATCCCTTGTTTCTTAAGGAAAATGACAAATTAATTGGTCTGGATGCTATCAATTTTTCTGGCAAGTGCCAAGTGGCATGTCTACCACTGTTCTTTTTTTAATTTGATGAAAAATCGGTAAAGCTTGCCGATCTTGGACATTAGCAACACTAGTATGGTCCGCTCATATAAAGGCACGCGTAATAAAAAGGCACGCATTCAAAATGCGCGTTTTATCTATGGCAAATACGCGCTAGAAAAACTCTGTAGCTTGTCTATGCATGGGACTAAGGAAGCTTTTGCGAACGTAATTTTTTGCTAATGCAGTCAAGAATTGGGCACAAAATCGTTAGTTTTCTTTAATACCAATGATTCTTTACTATTTCATATTAATCTCTAGAATTTTTATGACATTAGGAAGTAGAAAATATAGCAATAAAAGTTGATAATTATCGTTTATTT
>BQKZ01001015.1:0-12164 GCA_036244855.1 Temnopleurus reevesii
CCCCCCCCCCTCTCTCTCTCTCTCTCTCTATCTTTCTCTCTCTCTTTCTCTTTATCTCTTTCTCTCGTTTTGCAGAGGACGTCTTTGGAACTAATATATACTGGTGGGTTGCCAATGGATTCCTCGTACCTACCAAGGAGGATGGAAGCATTGGACTCATTGAGGCGGACAAAGATGGTAAGTCGAACAAAATGATTACTTAATGTCGGTGCGTCACGAGGTGAACTTCCGGGTATAGCGTGCGCGCTGAGCCGGTTGGAGAAATTGCGGATTGACAAGAGCATGATGAACTGGTTTCCTATTAATAAAAGTAATGAGAATATGACAAAACGAAACAAACAAAGAAATGCACAAATATTTGGAAAAACAATGTTTTGTCCAAAATTTGGTACACAACTTTTTAAAAATAATAAAATAAACATGAATGTCTGGAATAAAAAATAACAAGTTTCATTGTTATTTTGATATTGCAGCCATGTCTTTTTTTTTTCATTTCATGCCTAAATTAGCATAATCAAATACTACAAAATTAATATTAGACATTTTCAAACCAATTACACGCGAAGATACTAGGGTGCAGTTTTGTACCCTTTGGAGTGTAACCGCTGCTACATTATCAGCCCCATTTAAAGGTGAGAGTTTATATAAATTGATTTTGGGGGGAAAACACTCTGTAGCGAGTGAGCCAATACAAGTCGAATCTTTCGGACAATTTGGACTACAGGATGGAAATATTAGAGCTCTATAATACTTCCACTTTCTCTTTTCATTTTCCCCTAGAGTACACTGTACACTGTACACAATGATATCCGTACGTCGTGTATTGAACTGTGCGGACACAACAATAACAAGCCGGTTCCGATTTAAATAGCATTACAAAGAAGCATTGAATTGGCGTTCGACTTAATTTTCGAAAATAGATTATATCGTGTTAACTTTGAATGATACATGACATGAAATAAACATTTTTCTCTATGTATCTCTGTATTATTCATTATTATTTTCCTACAGTGTTTAACCCAGACCTTTACCACAATTTGACCGGTGACAGCTCTTTGAATGAGAAATGGTGGTACCATCGTGTATACTTTGTGGACATGGATGGTGATGGAAAGAAGGACATGCTCAGTGCTCGGGCTGACACATGTAAGATTGATTTGTTTGTTTGTTTGTATATTTGTATGTTTGTTTGTTCCTTTTGTCTATATGCTTGTTTCATTTCTATTTGAAAGAGAAATAGTGGTATCATCGTGCATAATTTGTTGAAATTGATGGTGATGGAAAGAAGAACATGCTCGGGCTGACACATGTAAGATATTTTGTTTGTCTTTGTTCGTTTGTATGATTGTATTTTTGTCTGATTTTGAAAAACATAAAGAATAATAGTTGTATCATCTTGTATATTTTGTGGACACTGATGGTGATGGCAAGAAGGACATGCTCAGTGCTCGGGCTGACACATGTAAGATTTGTTTGGTTGTGTCTGTTTGTTTGCTTGTAGGTTTGTTTGTTTAAAAAAAGAATAATGTTAGTATCATCATGTATATTTTGTAGACATTGATGGTGTTGGCAAGAAAGACATGCTCAGTGATTGTGCTGACACATGTAAGATATGTTTGTTTGTCTTCGTCTATTTGTTTGTATATTCATTTGTATTTGAAAGAGAAATGGTGGTACCATCGTGTATACTTTGTCGAAATTGATGGGGATGGAAAGAAGGACATGCTCAGTGCTCGGGCTGACACATGTAAGATTTGTTTGGTTGTCTTAGTCTGTTTGTATGTTTGTATGTTTGTTCTTTAAAAAATAATGGTGGTATCATCGTGTATACTTTGTGGACATTGATGGAGATGGAGATGGAGATAGGTTTATTCGCTTGTTTCTTTGTTTGTTCTGCATGTATGTTTGTTTTAATGTTTGTTTTCATGTAAAATGAGGATATCATCGCATATACATGTACTTTGTTGACTTTGATGGTGATGGCAAGGGCATGACGAGTGCGTGTGTTGACACAGTATTGGCATGTTTGCAACTTTTGTCTGTTTGAACTTTGTTTGAATGTTTGTTCGTTTTGCCAACTGTCTGCTTGTTTGCTCATTTTTTTTAAAGAATAATGGTGTTATCATTAGGTTTACACCGAAACCTCGATATTAGCTTGAATCTCCTGACCAATATGAATTTTGAGATAAGATAAGAGTTTATTTCTGAAATCGAAACCCCCCATAATGTCTCCATTTCAGCCGGAGGAGCAGGTGCTGACACCAAAGCCGAGATGGTGTACTTCCGCCACCCTGAGAACCCCCTCACGACAAGATGGGATGTTGAGATCCTCTTCCAAGGCCCGGATGCCCTCTTCCGGTACGAGGAGATGGAGATGCCAGCCCTGGGTGTCATCCGGCATGCCATCTTCAGTTTTCTGTTTTATGTGTTTGTTTTGCGGGTTTGTTTGTCTGTGTATTTGTTGTGGAAAGAGAAATGGTGGTATTATCGTCTGTGCTTTGTTGAGATTGGTGATGATGGCAAAGGCATTACTGAGTGCTTGAGCTGACACATGCAAGATTAGTTTTTTGTCTGTTTGTTCATGTTTGTTCATTTTCATATGAGAATTTGTGATATCATCGTGTATATCGAGATTGATGGTGATGACGAGGACATGCTGAGTGTTGATGAGCTGACACGTGTATGTTTGTTTGCTTGCTTTTTTGTATGTTTTTGCTAGCTAGTTCGTTTTGCTTTTTTTTTTTAGAATAATGATGGTATCGAAACCTGCATAGTAGCTTGAACCTCCTGAAAATTGCGAATTTTGAGGCAGGGAAATTATTTTTTTTATCTCTGAAATCAATAACCTCCATAATCTCTCCATTCCAGCCGAAGGGGCAGGTGCTGACACCAAAGCCGAGATGGTGTACTTCCGCCACCCTGAGAACCCCCTCACGACAAGATGGGATGTTGAGATCCTCTTCCAAGGCCCAGATGCCCTCTTCCGGTACAAGGAGATGGAGATGCCAGCCCTGGGTGTCATCCGGCATGCCATCTTCAGCTGCCAATACTTCGCAGAGAGACTTGTGGTGTCGTGGAGCGACTTGGTGGAAGGCTCGGGCTCTCATAGTGAGTACGTTGTGCCCTGCATGGTGGTGATTATCCCTTAACAACTGAACCGCCCGAAACCGCCTCTTATTACTCATTGAATCACCTGATACCTTTATCGCGATTGAACAACGATCGTAGGAATGATACATTTTGTATGAGTGCAATTCTCATGTTTTTAAAAAAGCCATTCTAGCAATAACACTATGAAATAATGTATAGAGAGATACAAACAATTAATACCAATAAATGTATGGACAAACATGGTGAATCAATTAATCAATGAATGAATATATCTTTAATCCATAAATGTATAGATACATGATGTAATACATTAAACTATCAAAACAAAAGAAAAGGGTAGATCATTGACTTCGACTCCATGGTTATCTTCAGGCGCGCACCCAGGATTTTCATACCCGGGGGGCTCAGCCCAAATTTGGCGCCCCCGCCCCTCCCCGCTAAGCTGACAAGCAAAAAAAAAAAGGTCATCAGCACAAATTTGGCGCCCCTTTTCCGCCCCCGGGGGGCTGACAAGCAAAAAAAAAAAAAAAAAAAAAAAAAGGTCATCAGCTAAAATTTGTATTTGTAAAACTGTATTCTAGCTAGAGAGATATGTGACAAAATTTGACCGAATTGTGGGATGGCATTACGCATTCAACTGAATGAAATCCGTTTTAGATTTTAAGATTTAATTTCAAGATGAGGAATGTACACACACGAAAAACTTGTAAAACTAAGGGGGGAGGGCAATTTGATGGTTCAAAGTCGTATCCCTAAGATGGGAAGAAATTTTGTACCCCCGTGCACTAAATTCTACACGAAGGGAACCCATTTGCACAGGAATGCCAAAATTGTATACTCTTTATATATTCATTGATTTATACATTTTTTCATTCAATCATTCAATATGGTTGATTAAAATGTTTTCATCGCAGCCGGAATGATCGATTTAGCAAAAGTGTAAAAACTCTCAGGGTACAATGTTTGACCCGAGGTGCCAATAATGCTGTCTGGGGTACAGTTTTTAACGCTCCAGGTTTCATTGTGTGTTGCGTCTATTCAGGCTTAGGGGCACAACTTTTTACTATAAAATTTCAGCGCGAGTCAAATCAGCTACACCACAATACTGTATAATATTTTACCTGCGATTAAAACTGCTAATGATTTTTTCTCCTTCAACCCCTTTCTCCTACATATTCAAAATGTTAAAGTATTTTTTCCAAATATATGGGGAATGAACATTAACGCAGTATACTGTAAGATAAAAAAGTGAACAACACTGCCAAGAAGCGTTAGGAGATGCCTGTATGGCAGTTATAAATGGAGTTGCAAACCAGTCTGCTTGTAGATGCAGGACGCAGTTTTTTCTTTGTTTGATATTAGTTTTGGTGTTTTTAATATGATATTGAGGGTAATTCATGTGACAGTGCCGATGAGGGAGGTGGGTAACACTAACTTTAACATTACCAATGGGCAAAATATGCCTCCTAACAATCGTCCATCTCTCTTACATTTTAATCCGATGCAGCCATAAATTAATACTTTTTTTTCAAGTAGGTATTCCATTTGCAAATTTGACAAAAGTGAGTTCAATGAGTTTTGACATATTATTCATCTTTGCCATATTTTTCCAACATTGACAAAAATATTGATTCGTTTTGTTTTCCCTTTTATTTTTTTTCAAAGAGATTATTACTAATCATCAATCTAACATTCTATAATATTCCAATGTGTCATTAAAGCAGTCTTCTCACTTTCTCCAATCTCTGTAGGTTTGCTGAAATATATTTTGTGCATAAAAAGTAAAAATTCTGAGGGAGTATGACAGAAAAATCTATTTTTCATATTTTCTGTCTGGCGCCCTCTTAAGGTGAATTTTGCTATTACTATAGTTATTGAGTATTCATTTTATTATTTATGCATATAGATGCATGAAATATGTAAACCAGTATTATGAACTGTTTATGAAGATGTTTTATTTGTAAAAATTAACACATTGGAGGCTAGTTTCGCTTTTTTAAGACCATATGCAAACACATCCCAAAATTTCAAATTCAGTTATAGGCTATAGCGGCCATTTTGAAAGAAATTGTGAACATTTAGGTTTAAAAGTTAACCCTGCAGTCATAAATGTTAGTGCATATACCCATTCTTGTTGTGTACCATGAATGAAATGAAAATTCATTTGTAAATTCGATAAAAACTTAGAATAATACTAATGTTCATGTTGATGATGGCAGCCATTTTGAAAATGGCCGTCATTTTTGTTACAGGCCGATACAGAGATGCCCTCACTTCTAAAATTTATCAAATAGACATAATCAACATGTGTGCAAAATTTCATGCTTGTTTCACAAATCCCACAATTCGGTCAAATTTTGTCACATATCTCTCTAGCTATTCATATTCTTTTAATGATATTTTCTCAGCACATAGGTTTGATAGATTGTTACTGTAAACAGATGGAACTAGTCTATGGGGAACTTAAAGTAATAAAACAAGAAATAGTTTACTCTTTTTTCCTTTACCAGGTGGTCTAGCCTTCAGTAATCATCGTGTAATTGAGGCAATTGAAGACAATAGATACTTTGATGCCGAGGTAAGATCTTACTTTTTTCAATCATATTTATCATTTGCTAAAAAAAACTTTTTCAAAATAAAGACCTTGATTCTAAATGAAAAAAAGAAAGAAAGAAAGAATTGGGAACGTGTCATGCGGTCCCATAAATTTGCCCCTTAAAGCCCCGGTCACATAATAGCCTCGGAAGCAACACGATTCAACACGACTCTTTGTTAATTCACAGTTAACTGCCTCAGAACAAAGAGTCGTGCTGAATCGCGTTGCTTTCGGGGCCCTATGTGACCGGGACTTAACGATTTATCGAATGATATATTACTACATCTAATTTCATATGATTATTCATTGTCTGTATATTCCTGATTGAATTGTACTTTTGTGCAACTGGGATCACCTGTAAAGCAGGCAGTTATGGTTTGAAAGTTACTACCTTAAGCCCCGGTCACATAGGGCCCCGAAAGCAACACGATTCAACACGATTCTTTGTTCTGAGGCAGTTAACTATGAATTCATAGTTAACTGCCTCAGAACAAAGAGTCGTGTTGAATCGTGTTGCTTCCGGGCCTCTATGTGACCGGGGCCTTACTTTGTTTTTGTTTCTTATAAAGAAGAAAATAAATGAATAAAAAATAAATAAACAATATGTGAACTTTTTTGGAAAAATGAGAGAGATCAGATTGTATCATATCATGTCTCATATTTCATACCCATATCATGTCTGATAAAGCTATTTGGGTTTAATTTGATTGTCGTAAATAATACACAAATTAATTCTAGATTTTGGCCTCGGATACCCTTTAAAATTACATTTATCTTCATTTCTTTCTAGATCGTTGATATCAACGGTGATGGTAGGCTTGATCTCCTCGTGTCAATAAATAGGTAAGATCAAAATTTTAGTTGGTCGGTTGATTGGTATTATTTTCCATATAAGAATATCAAATAAGATTAGAAACTGAAATCAATATACAAATCAGATGGAGAAATATAATCAAAATTCACGCGTGTGGTTGAATAAATTATAAGTAGTGTGTAGTTCTTGAATCACAATTCACTTTTTTACATATTTATTTTTCAATATATATTTTTTTGATTTTTTTTTTCAGCAAATCCAACGGATCCCTGGTTGTTTTCGAGATCCCCGACGATTGGACCAGTGGTACGTGGACGAGGCACCTGATAGCTGATGGGTTCAAGCCCCACTCCAGGATCGTGACGGAGGGTATGGGCTCCCCCGGTACCACTTTCACCTTTCATCCCGATAGGACGCCGAGGTAAAGGCTCATATTCACACATTTAGAACATTTCTCAGATGTGCTCTCTTTGCATTTGGTTTGCACCCTTTATTTAATAAAGGGTGCAAACCAAATGCAAAGAGAGCACATCTGAGCTTTGCCTTTCTCTCATATACTGACTGGTAGACATAAGGAGATTACAATTGTTGATAGCCTTATGCGAATTCCTTGACCGATCTTACGATATTCTTGTTTTTGTGGTCTTGTTTTTTCCATTATATTTTTTATACACGGTCGTCTTTTCTTTTTTTCCCTCTTCTTCATTTTCTTATTCTTCTTTGTCAAATACATGCATTGCATTATGAGAAAGAGGCGGAATATAGTGAGTGCATTTACGAATAAAAACAAGTTAACATTTATAAAATTGGAAATGTAGGAACTTGCAATCACTTCTTTTGTTTCAACCTTTAACCATGACCAGCGTCATTATAGACGAATTAAATGACAGCCTTTCTTCACTTTTTCGTCGGTTCGCGTCGGCTATCATTGACAGTTTAATTTTAATTATTAATAATTATGATTATCCTTATTTGATTAAAAACAAATATGAATGGGAATTAAACTCAGACGTTAATATGCTGTCAGTAGATGGAGAAAATGTAATGATCAAATTCTGGAGATTTAAGCAAAATCGGACGATCCATTCAAAAGTTATGAGTTTTCCCAGTTTTGATATCCACCCCTCATAGAATAAGTTCAAGTATGATCTGGAAATATTGATTCGTGTATAGGCTATCTTGGGATGAATCTTGTCTATTCCTTGTCAAACTTTTTAAAAGGAGCAAAATGTAAAACTATGTTTAAAAGTGAATTAAGACTTTGCATGTTGGCAGCCATTTTGTTTCTTCATCTTATTTTGCTTCATTCACTGGCAGTACATCAATATCTGGATGAAGCTCCCCTTTAATGAAGAAACAAATCGTCCGTGTTTTCACGAAGTGACAGGAACAGAGGGTGTTGGAAATTTGTAAATTTATTCATTCGAACGTCATCGACATATATAGTCAACATTCTGTTCTTATTATATCTTTTCATTGTTACACGGGACGAGTTACAAATCCATTGAAAAATGTCCTTCTTTTGCATTAACACGTTGTTCGATAGGATGTCTGTTGAACTGGCGCTATGTCGGGATTTCTTTGTCTCCATGCAACAATATCCTTTGGCTCCCGTCACTTCGTGAAAACATGGACGAAATATTCCCCTAGAAAATGCGATCCACTCTAACCGCATCTTTCGTTCTTCCTTTCTTTCTTTGGACCCCCTCCTCCCCCCCACACACACACATCGCATTTTGCAGGAACAAACCCCACATCATGCTGACCGGTGATGACGACAGCAAAATCTACGTTTTCGAAACGGTGGATGACGCCGACACGAACAACTGGACCTACACCAAGACCGCGATCTTCGACGCCGATTCGGGAACGGTCGGCGCGCCAGCTGTCCGCGATGTCGATGGCGACGGGGACGTGGAGGTTTTCGTGCCTGTTTACAGCAATGGCTTTCTGCATGTACTCAAGTACAGGGCATAGGGCGATGGCGCCAAAAGAAAAATCGACACAATGCAACATCGCATCAACAAAATTACTGCCTTATTCTGTTTGAAATCTGATGTTTGCAAGTCATTTTTCTCAATCGCCAATCTATAAATTCATTGATTAAACTAAATATTAGTTTATCGTTCATTCTTCGAATTTAGGATAATTCAGTTTGGCAGCAGGGTGGCATTAGCCTGTATGTGCGACTGTCCTATTACATCTTATCTCACTGTGAGCAGAAGGAACAAAGGCCAGGGACAAAGTGAAAAACTTCCATTCAAGCATTAATCATGTTAACGATAGGCAGATACACACAAAAGACTTTCACTCCCTCTTATTCTGTCGAGAAATGTTAAAGGGGAACTTCACCCAGACATTGATGTGCGCTCAGTGGATGACGAAAAATACAATGGTCAATATGTGCAAATTTGAGCAAAATCCGACAATCCCTTCAAAAGTTATGTATTTTCAAAGTTTTGATTTACACCCCTCATGAGCTCCTCAAATTGGCAACGTACAGGTAGAAAAATGGTTGCCAACATGGAGAACTCTCCATTCACTTTGTACACAGAAAAGTTGATTACTTTGTCCCAGTCCATTGTCCCTTTTGTGCACAGTGAAATACGGTTTAATGGAGCAGTCGCACATACAGGTTGATCCAACCCTAATGCAAAACTTAATTATCCCAAATTAGATGTTAAACGACGGAGACGTGGAGGTTTTCGTGCCTGTCTACAACAACGGATTTCTTCATGTGCTCAAGTACAGGGCGCCAAACACTCGACACTCTGCAACAAATACTGTGTACACACCAAAAAAAAAGGGATTGGTGAAAATAACCAACGTTTTCGTGAATATGTGTCCGACCGAAAAAAAACTTGGTCAAAATCAACACAAATTTGGGAAGGTTTAGCAATTAATTTCGTTAATTTTAACCAATGATTTTTGGTCGTACACGTATTCACCAACACGTTGGTTATTTTGACCAACCTCTTTTTAGAGTGTAGTTGAGGTGTAACACCTAATGAGTGACACATGGCAGAGTGTCAATTCAAGAAGTTAAATTTTGTAGAATTGGAAAAGTCATAACACCATAATAAAAATAAAAGTTAGCATGATTAGAATTAGATACTAAAATCGAGCGAAATGTGTTTGATTTAAAACCGAAGTATGATGAAATATCACAACCTGCATCAGTGTAAAATCGTACACTGTACAACCATGTCGCTAATTTATCGACAACATGGAATCTATATTGTGCAAGACTCGGAAAGTGTTAGAAAAACACCAACACCGAATTAATATATTATCAGTGATATTATTCCGTTTACGGATCAGTTAGAATTACAATTCAAAAATTTCAGTATCGTTCAAAGATTAATCGTGCTGCAAAATAGCAAAATATATAGATCACTGAAATTGGACTTAATCAAGCGAACACTTTATTTTTTTCAAAGTATAAACTTTTCCATTTTGAATTTAGTCTTTTGGACTTTTTAGTAGTAGGCCTATGATGACTTTGTTCTCCTTTTTGATTATTTTTTTTATGCCATAGATTATGTTCTTATCTACACTGCAAAGAGCTAACCCCATCAACATTAGGTAATTTTTCCTCATCTGTCTAACACAATTCTCCTTATTTTTAGGCTAATTGTCAACTTCCCTGTTCATGCTGTTGGGTATGTTGAAAATAGCAGTTTGCCTAAAAGATCAGGAAAACATTTCCCTTAACAGTTGGTGTGGTTGACTATTCACCCAATACTTTTTTTGCAGTGTATCCACTCATTCATCTTTGTATTAATCCATTTATTTGTTTGTTTGTTTCTTCTTATATTTATTTGTTCACTCGTTCACTCATTTGAAAGTTGATATGAGGTTGTTTACAGCAGAAACAAATCATTTTCATATCGATATGCATTTTGAGAATCTCTTCAAACATTTTCTGAACAATTTGTTGTTAAATGTGGGGAGGGGGGGGGGGGGGTGATGGGTATAAGATGGCTTATATGTTTATTAATCCCGAAGGATTTGTGTATTTGGGCACGAATGCGCGTCGTGTTTTATTGTATTTCAGTTGTTGTTTTCTTTTTCCTCAATATTTCTCTTTGAAAACACAGAATAAATTAAACTTATCCTAAATAATTGCTCTGACTTTGTGGAATTTGTTACAGACAATTGATAGGCGGCTTTACCAATACCTTATTCTTGACAACTAAAAACCTTGTCAGGACGCTTGCCTGACATAGCAACAATTAAGTTATGTATATAGACCGAATTACAAGTATTGTTAAATATAATGGTACTCAAATTACGTGGGGCAATCCTCAAACGGTTGGAAGAGGAGAAGAAAGAGGGAGTCTTAGTTTGATGGCGAACCTAAAGCCCCGGTCACATAGGACCCCGGAAGTAACACGATTCACCCCGACTCTTTGTTAATTCACGGTTAACTGCCTCAGAACAACGAGTCGGGATGAATCGTGTTGCTTCCGGGGTTCTATGTGACCGGGGCTTAAAAAAGTGTGAACGTGTGAATGAAAACAAAACGAGCAGATATCACGGGAGAGGATTCGGATGAGAGAGAGAGGGAGAGAAAAAGGGAGAGAGGGAGAGAGAAAGGGAGGGAGGGAGGGATATAAAAATGGAGAAGGAAATGAAAGAGGGAGGGAGGAGAAAGAGGGACAGAAATAGTGTCTCCCATTCTTCTAAATCTTTTTTTTAACATCCTCGTTCTCCTCCTCTTCGTCTCCTTCTTCTTCTCCTCATCCTTTTATCTTTTTCTCTTCTAATCCTCCTATTTCATTTTGATATCCTTCTCTGCCCCATCCGCTCCACCTCTCTTACCTCCAACTCATCCTATTTCTCCTTCTCCTCCTCCGCCGCCGCCGCCGCCGCCTCGGCCTCATTCTCTTTCTTTTCCTCCTTCCCAATCTCCTTATTTTTCTTCTTTTTTTTCTCTTTCTTCTTCTTCTTCTTCTTCTTCTTCTTCTTCTTCTTCTTCTTCTTCTTCTTCTTCTTCTTTTTCTTTTTTTTCATCTTCTTTCCTTTACATTGTTATACATTGTCGCATTTTTTAAACAAAGACCCACAGTCCATGTTTGTATGACTGTAAACGATTTTTCTAAATTCCTTTTGTGTTTATTATTTCAATAAATGAAAAGAAAATGCATCATTTCATGATGATTGTGACATGCGTCATTTCATGACATTACAACTTTCATATAAATATTTGATACGATATATTCTTTATTCTAGAGAAGTATATACAAGTATAATGTCCAATTCTGTATAACATGACTAAGGTTTTGAAGTTCAAGGTTTATCTAAATTAGCTGGAATTCAATTCTAATCTAATTTTAAATGTTTTGTAACGCAAAAGAAAGCTCATCATCAGGATCACTGAACTAAAATACAGTGCCCATACATTCTTCGTCTTTATTATACATGTATAACAAGAAGAAAAGTATAAGAATTTTTCGCAATTCTCAATTCTTATTCCTTGATTTGCCAAATCATGTAACCTCCCTTCCCTTGTAAAAAAAAATACACATAAATATTTTTAGATCATATTTGTCCATATACTGACAACTTTTCTCATTTCAAGATATGGAATAATTTGCAGAGTGGTACTGAAAAACTTTCGTCAAGCACAGCATTGGGGGG
>BQKZ01001015.1:59904-71086 GCA_036244855.1 Temnopleurus reevesii
CAGGGTGCTACAAGATTTTTTTTCACTAGTTGCCCATGCAGTTGGGCAACTAAGTTTTCAAATCACTTGCCCGAACAAAAGTTTGTCGTGTCCAAATTTGATGGCCAATGCCAATTTGCACATGAAGAGGAAAAGTAGTATAAAAATGTTACTTTCCCTTCTGGGCAAGTGACAACTTCATTTCCTTGCCCGGCAGCTTAATTTTGTTGCCCCGGGCATGCGGGCAAGTGGGTTTGTAGCGCCCGGGGGGGGGGGGGGGGTATTTTAAAATCTAGTTAAAAATGTCAAAACCTTGCTTCTAAGGGTGTTGTTTATTTGGCCCAGTTCATTAGTCTCTTATTTTTCTAGTGAAAGATGTGCATGTTTTGCGGTACATTTAAGTGTTGTAATTCCACTACATCATAAATAGCACTGTCCTTTCTATAATTATGAATTGCCTGTCTATATCTATCTCTCGGATAACATGTTTACTCTGAAGCAAGAGTGTACAGTACAAACAAAGATAGTGTCAATATTGACAAATTTATACTCAAATTTAATTTCAACAGAAATGAGCTATTGTTTGTTTTTCTAGTATCAATTTTTCTCTTGCAGTCCTATAGCAAGTTATTTCATCACAATGACATTTTATCACAATATTGACACTCTTTTTCTTTCTATCGCTTTGCAGCCAGAGTGAATTTTTTTTATCATTGTTATAAGACAGAGCCTTGCTTTCTTGATGAAGCGATAGTAAAGTACATACAGTGTACAGAGTACTGTAAAAGCCAACATTTTGGCATACTAGCTGTACTGGTACATAAATTCACTGAATTTCAGATATATTTTTGTATGAAATCTCTCCCTTTTATTATCCTTAAAGCCCAAGTACAGTTTTGGTAAAAGCGAAAAATTGTGGCTCCATATTTTGTCTTCAAATCTAAATGAAATGAAATATAGTATCATTAATATATTGCACAAAAGATTGTGTGAAAAATGAATGAGTTTTGGTAAAGTTATAACTTAAAATGTGCAAAATATCTCAGCATCGTGTACCCCCGACGCTTATTCAATATTTTCTTTCGCGATAAAGGACACCTTCTCGTGCACAGAATCTGATGAAAATTTCAGAATTTAATTTTTGTGTATACTTTTTTATCAAACTTTTGTCAAATCTCAGAAATAACCTTGCTTATGCCCAATAACAAACAAAATATTGTTATTACAAAGAGAGGGCGCTAAATATGGTTTAACGGTCAACTTCAAATTTTCAAACAGAATCGGTTCATAAGAAAATATGCTTCAGTCTCGAAATGTGTGTAAGATACATATGTCATGATAAACATCCCGTAAAATTTACATTTCTTAATCGTTACCAAAACTGTAATTTGGGCTTTAAAATGAAACTCAAGATTTCATGTTGTCTGTTCAATTGCAAAGTATCTTTTCTCCGTTTCACATGACACATCTTAAACCAAACCTGTTTACAACACTTGGGCACACAAAGGAAATACAAAAAGTGGCCAATGCCCTTATACAAAAATAAGCTAGTCAGAAGATGGTTACAAGCTAGTTGCAATCTTAATAAGCTTGTTCTCTGTAAAATAAGCGTGCGACCATCTCGCTGCCACCTTAAAACTCGCTTAAGGCATAATATCCACCTTGCAACTAGCTTGTTACTCAGGCAGACAAGCGAGTGACAAGCTTGTATTTTCAAACTAGCTAGTTTACAAGCGTGCAACAAAACAAGCTCATTCAACTAGCTAGTTTACAAGCGTGCAACGAAACAAGCTCATTCAACTAGCTAGTTTACAAGCGTGCAACAAAACAAGCTCATTCAACTAGCTAGTTTACAAGCGTGCAACAAAACAAGCTCATTCAACTAGCTAGTTTACAAGCGTGCAACAAAACAAGCTCATTCAACTAGCTAGTTTACAAGCGTGCAACAAAACAAGCTCATTCAACTAGCTAGTTTACAAGCGTGCAACAAAACAAGCTCATTCAACTAGCTAGTTTACAAGCGTGCAACAAAACAAGCTCATTCAACTAGCTAGTTTACAAGCGTGCAACAAAACAAGCTCATTCAACTAGCTAGTTTACAAGCGTGCAACAAAACAAGCTCATTCAACTAGCTAGTTTACAAGCGTGCAACAAAACAAGCTCATTCAACTAGCTAGTTTACAAGCGTGCAACAAAACAAGCTCATTCAACTAGCTAGTTTACAAGCGTGCAACAAAACAAGCTCATTCAACTAGCTAGTTTACAAGCGTGCAACAAAACAAGCTCATTCAACTAGCTAGTTTACAAGCGTGCAACAAAACAAGCTCATTCAACTAGCTAGTTTACAAGCGTGCAACAAAACAAGCTCATTCAACTAGCTAGTTTACAAGCGTGCAACAAAACAAGCTCATTCAACTAGCTAGTTTACAAGCGTGCAACAAAACAAGCTCATTCAACTAGCTAGTTTACAAGCGTGCAACAAAACAAGCTCATTCAACTAGCTAGTTTACAAGCGTGCAACAAAACAAGCTCATTCAACTAGCTAGTTTACAAGCGTGCAACAAAACAAGCTCATTCAACTAGCTAGTTTACAAGCGTGCAACAAAACAAGCTCATTCAACTAGCTAGTTTACAAGCGTGCAACAAAACAAGCTCATTCAACTAGCTAGTTTACAAGCGTGCAACAAAACAAGCTCATTCAACTAGCTAGTTTACAAGCGTGCAACAAAACAAGCTCATTCAACTAGCTAGTTTACAAGCGTGCAACAAAACAAGCTCATTCAACTAGCTAGTTTACAAGCGTGCAACAAAACAAGCTCATTCAACTAGCTAGTTTACAAGCGTGCAACAAAACAAGCTCATTCAACTAGCTAGTTTACAAGCGTGCAACAAAACAAGCTCATTCAACTAGCTAGTTTACAAGCGTGCAACAAAACAAGCTCATTCAACTAGCTAGTTTACAAGCGTGCAACAAAACAAGCTCATTCAACTAGCTAGTTTACAAGCGTGCAACAAAACAAGCTCATTCAACTAGCTAGTTTACAAGCGTGCAACAAAACAAGCTCATTCAACTAGCTAGTTTACAAGCGTGCAACAAAACAAGCTCATTCAACTAGCTAGTTTACAAGCGTGCAACAAAACAAGCTCATTCAACTAGCTAGTTTACAAGCGTGCAACAAAACAAGCTCATTCAACTAGCTAGTTTACAAGCGTGCAACAAAACAAGCTCATTCAACTAGCTAGTTTACAAGCGTGCAACAAAACAAGCTCATTCAACTAGCTAGTTTACAAGCGTGCAACAAAACAAGCTCATTCAACTAGCTAGTTTACAAGCGTGCAACAAAACAAGCTCATTCAACTAGCTAGTTTACAAGCGTGCAACAAAACAAGCTCATTCAACTAGCTAGTTTACAAGCGTGCAACAAAACAAGCTCATTCAACTAGCTAGTTTACAAGCGTGCAACAAAACAAGCTCATTCAACTAGCTAGTTTACAAGCGTGCAACAAAACAAGCTCATTCAACTAGCTAGTTTACAAGCGTGCAACAAAACAAGCTCATTCAACTAGCTAGTTTACAAGCGTGCAACAAAACAAGCTCATTCAACTAGCTAGTTTACAAGCGTGCAACAAAACAAGCTCATTCAACTAGCTAGTTTACAAGCGTGCAACAAAACAAGCTCATTCAACTAGCTAGTTTACAAGCGTGCAACAAAACAAGCTCATTCAACTAGCTAGTTTACAAGCGTGCAACAAAACAAGCTCATTCAACTAGCTAGTTTACAAGCGTGCAACAAAACAAGCTCATTCAACTAGCTAGTTTACAAGCGTGCAACAAAACAAGCTCATTCAACTAGCTAGTTTACAAGCGTGCAACAAAACAAGCTCATTCAACTAGCTAGTTTACAAGCGTGCAACAAAACAAGCTCATTCAACTAGCTAGTTTACAAGCGTGCAACAAAACAAGCTCATTCAACTAGCTAGTTTACAAGCGTGCAACAAAACAAGCTCATTCAACTAGCTAGTTTACAAGCGTGCAACAAAACAAGCTCATTCAACTAGCTAGTTTACAAGCGTGCAACAAAACAAGCTCATTCAACTAGCTAGTTTACAAGCGTGCAACAAAACAAGCTCATTCAACTAGCTAGTTTACAAGCGTGCAACAAAACAAGCTCATTCAACTAGCTAGTTTACAAGCGTGCAACAAAACAAGCTCATTCAACTAGCTAGTTTACAAGCGTGCAACAAAACAAGCTCATTCAACTAGCTAGTTTACAAGCGTGCAACAAAACAAGCTCATTCAACTAGCTAGTTTACAAGCGTGCAACGAAACAAGCTCATTCAACTAGCTAGTTTACAAGCGTGCAACAAAACAAGCTCATTCAACTAGCTAGTTTACAAGCGTGCAACAAAACAAGCTCATTCAACTAGCTAGTTTACAAGCGTGCAACGAAACAAGCTCATTCAACTAGCTAGTTTACAAGTGTGCAACAAAACAAGCTTATTCAACTAGCTAGTTTACAAGCATGTCATCATAAATTAAGCTAGTTTTAGATCTGGCCGAACAAGTTTGTAATTCAGTCAAGTTATTTAGAATACAAGCTTGTCATAATTTAAGCTAGTTTTCAGTAACCTAATTTGCATAATATTAATATGCACAAAACACAAATTAATTTAATTTACCCCAAATAATTATGATTTTAGTAGTTGAATTCATTGTGTTATATTACTTCAATATCAAGAAACGTAATTAATTATTTAACAATTACTACAGTTCATTAAATAAGTTAATTAATATTCACTAACTAACTATAAAAAGTGAAACTTTCCCTTATGTACTGTATAAATACTAAAGTCATAACTACTTTAACAAGTACAAGCACATAAATGGTTTCAAAGCTCGTTGTTATACAAGCTCGTCAGAAGGCAAGATAGTTGCTGTACAAGCTTGTATGACGGCAAGCTAGTCGTGGTACAAGCTTGTAAGACAACAAGCTAGATGCTGTACTTTACAAGCTTGTAAAAAAAGTTAGTTGTTGTACAAGCTTGTAAGATTGTTGTTGTACAAGCTTGTACGATGATATAAGCTAGTATATGTACAAGCTTGTAGGATGATAAGCTTGTACAAGCTTGTTTTTGAGCTGGTTTGTTCCAAATATGCAAATTAGTTTACTAGCTAGTAAATTAGATTGTTGTAAGCTTGTGGCCAAGCTAGTTTCACAAGCGTGCACCTCATTTGCATATTTGGAACGAAACAAGCTTGTTTGCTAGCTAGTCAAACAAGCTTGTACAAAATGTATGAAAATTTGTATAAGGGTGTAGACAGGTCACAAATTTATGTGTCTGTAGGTTGTAGACAATTGGCAGTCCTTTCGACTAATTGATCCAGAGGAATAGAAAAATTTAAGGATTATTGTAAGAATACATCATCCACAATTACGTTTCAGATGTATTTGATTTAATATGTAATGGATTAAATGCGAAAAATTGAGTCAAATACATAATTACCAGCATTTAGAGAACAGGGCACCTTCCTCATCACGGTATCACTTCCAGCACATCCTTTTCAAAAGAATTGAAATAATTCTTCAAATGAATTAATATCAATATACCTGTTGCATAGTCACTACTGCTGCATGCATGCTGTGCAATATATGGACCATTGTTAGTATGCTAATTAGTATTAATTAAAATGGCAACACATTCATACATCAGCTAGTGAGAACGTATTATGTACATGTTGTACGATAAAGACATTCTCATATAATAAGAAGGAGCATCAATATGAATAACACTTCTCTGGACATTGTGCAGATTTATATTGAGTTGTATTGGGTAAGCAGATTTTTATTGTTACCTTTATTATTTCGATTAGATTATAGTTGAGTAACAGATGGCTGTAAAGGTTACAATGTAATTTCAACAGTAGTTGAAAGTTGACACTTCAATATCTACTACAGATGTTGCCTTCGGCAAAACTAGCCGCAATGCACAAATAGTACAATGTACTGTACATACATAATGTATTTCATTGCACTCAAACCTGTCTTTGATAGTATAAAGAAGTCTATGATAGCAGACACCTGCATTTAGTGTCCACCTCTCTTTATCAGCCACCCACAATGTTGCCAACTTGAGCTCTCCAGACAAAGATACATGCATCCGTTTCTGTCTATTGATGTCATGTTTTAACAATAATAATGGGCACTTTTTCTCTTTATCCATGGTGGGTATCATAGGCAAGAATAATACTTGCTGATAGAATAAACAGACCATAGTATTTCAAAACATCTGATGATTTCATACACACATGGTCTCTTTACAATCAATTTTTTTTATTAAAAATAAATCAGCAAAAAGGGGAACCAGTCTGAATAAAAGTGATATCGGACTTATTAATATCTCCAAATCCAAATTACTAGTAGCCTTTTCTCTCTATACCTCCCGCCCCTCTCTCCCCCTCCCCTCCCCCTCTTTCTCTTGATGTCTCTCTCTGTATCTCAATCTTGCTGTATCTCGATCTGGCTTTCTGTTAAAGTGATCTGTATCGTTTACATGAGCCTACATGTATCAGAATAAAGATTAACTCTCTAACTTTAATACCAGACACTTGTACTGTGGTTTGATAATGATTCATTTGATTATTGCTGCTGAATAAATTGCAAAATTTATTGCATTTGACATACTTCTATGGAATGGTTGTAATTGGTTTTGCCAAGCTAATGGTGCATTTCCTCAACAAATCCAATGATTTGTTATTTTGATGAATTACCATTATTACCAGGACCTGTGCAATGTATCTGTTACCCACTATATTTAGTTCAATTATTTTTAAAATAAATTCTACTCTATGCAGTGGCTCAATATTTATATTTAATATTTTTTTTTAGTAGCCTTACTTCAAGATTAATATTAGCATCATCTAATTGAATTTACCTTGAGTAACGAAAAGAATAAATTATAGTAATAATGGTAATATGGTTTTATGCAGGCTTGTAATGATAAAATATGGTGTTAAGTGATCATTTCTTCAGGAAGAGTGAATATTTTGACCAATTATTTTATGTTTTCCTCATGTAGTGTCTAAAAGGGGATGTTTTTTTCATCTTCTTTCCTGTAACAACCCAAACAACTTTCCCCAGGGATCATACCATCAACTATGCTTACTATACATTGTAGTTAGCATTCTATTTTTTCAACAAAATGTTGTATTGATGTTGGACTTTCAACAAAACTCTTTTCCTTTAAGTACTTTAATTTCATTACAGCCCAAGCAACTATCTCCTGGCACCATCATAGCATTTGCAGTGCTTAGCGTCGTTCCAGTTCTCTTTCTCGTATTCATCATGCTTCTACTTTGGCTGACAACATGGCGTCACATACACCAAGAGCCGCTCTGCGCCAGTGATTCGTCTTATCGTTCCCATGGCAGATTCAGACAAGAAAATAGCGATGTCTACTATGATGTGTATAATGTGAGTATTTTTAAACCTTTTTAGGATTATAGAACAATCTTTGTGTTTTAGTTCAATAACTTCTGATGCATAAAAAATATACATGTACCAGATGCATGAGAAGAAAAAAGATCATCCAATCTAACCATTATTATTTTACCACTGTTTACGGTTTGTCGCAGATATTTTTTTCAATGAAACTGATTACTAATATTGTCAAAAATCCTTCAATTGGCAACCCATTAAACAGATACAAATTCTCTTGGCGGTTGCCAACTTTTTAACACATTTTTAATCACAAAGATTTAATTTGGTGATATTCGTAAAAGTGAATTAAAACTTCTAGTGTTGCCAATTTAGGAAATAAATAGTGATTGAATTTGTTGCAAAATTATTCCTGTCCTGAATAAGCTCATTTGTCATTTCATTATTTGTTTATAGAGATGTTCGCATTGTCACAAATTACCGCAATCCTAACATCGTTGCTCAAAAGTCGATGTCAGGATCACGATAATTCATAGTTGGTATAAGATTTTCCGGTGATATGGATTGCGATCCAAATCACACTTTTGTTGGAGTGTGATTATTTGGAAATTTTACCCCACTGCCTTACAGTGCGAATAGTGAAGTGATTTGGACATTGATATAACTATCAGGTTATGGAACTCCTTGCCTGATGAACTAGCCAATACTACCTTAAGCTCTTCAAGCAGGAGGTACATACTGTAGCATCCTGCTTCGTTAAGAGAGGAGCAATGATTTTTAGCTGCACATAGTAAATGTAGATTTTTTATAAAGCACTGTACATACACCACACAAGACCTGCCAAAAGTATGACAATACACTAGATGGTGGACTGTACTCTACAAGAAGAAGAAGAAGAAATCCCACAATGCATTACAGCAATTCTATTGTGTGGGTACATGTGTGCAATAATTGTTTTGATTTAGACTAGACACTGCTTTACTTCTTGTTTGTCTAAGGGGGTGTTGCTCAAAAGTTGCAATTGATCGCAAGTTGCAGTTGATCAGAAAGCCTGAATCAAAATCATTGTTTCATGCGTGTCTTGTTAAATAGGCATACATGTACTGTGCGCAAATGAAAATGAGCGTTACAATTTGCAAAGTTGGAGTTGATTTGAAGTTGATTTTGAACAACACCCCCTAAGAAGTATTTTGCTCTGTACCTTTGCTCTGTAATTTCCCAATATGGACATATGCAGTGCACTCCTGTCTGTCCTTTAAGGTTTCGAATCAGGATCACAATTTGAATAGTCTCTCTAGTGTGAATACTGACTGAACAATATTGTCCAGATAGTGATCTAAATCACTTGGATTTTGAAGTGCAAATGCCCCTATTAATTTTATGATTGTTTGCTTCATTGGTTTTATATGTTAACTGCTATTACTGCAGTACGAAACACAATTTGTTTGATAATCAACAATATTCTTTATATTTTGATTAAGTAAAGGTGTGGATTTATGTAGAATTTGAAAAAAACACATTATGTTGGCATTTTAAAAACTTTGAATGGTGTTGATTATCAATCAAAGACAATTTCAATGTCTCAAAATAAGCTTTACAGACTTTCCTTTCTCTCTATGGGTCTAATATAATTTCCTATACCCATTTCACACATGGGTGAAATTTATCTGAGCTCTCTCATACTCCTTCAATAGATATAAATACTAAGATATTTGGTGTGTGTTCACATTAGAGAACCTTGATTGCCCCAGCCCACTCTAAACCATCCATCTCAATTATTTACATTGTGTTCAGTGAACCTTGGAATGGGCCCAAGCAACAACTATATCCCAGTGAAAGTGCCTTTTGTTCCCTTTAAAAAAGACATGAAAGGGAGTTCTCTGAATGATTATCATCAATAAGGAAGGTTAAATGGACAGGGTTTTATCGTGTAATAAAAGAGATAATCTCTTTAAAAGTTGGCCAACCCCCTGAATGTCCTCTTCTTAATCTTCGCTTGGAAATACTTTCTTGTTGTTGTTTAGAGTGGATGTGAGCATACACAATGGCATAGTTGGATTCAGATTATGGTAAGTAGGCAGGTTACTGGGATTTTATATGCATGTGCATTCTAGCTTGTTGAGAGAAGGAATGTATGAAAACAGGAATGCGCAGTGCAGTACTGAAGAGTATTATATGAGCTGGCATCCTTGACGTTTGATTCTTCCGAGTATTCTGGAGGAGAAGTGATTTTGTGGATGTTGTAGGAAATAAATTGACAATTGATCTGACAGTAAACAAGGACAACTTGCATGTGTACACAAAGCTTCATGATTCTTTCTCGGTCTTTGTCAAGAGTGGATGCAATTGGAAATAACTGAACGATTGACCAATGATGACCCAAGAAGGAACACTTTAGAGACATTCATATAAATCTGTATTTCTGGTGGTGTTGTGGACAGGGAGATACTGTGAAATCATGCCGTCGATTCTTAAGCAGGACAAATCTCTTCAGTCCAAACAGAAAAAGTCTTCTCTGTTTAAACAGAAAAAGACTCCTCCGTCCAAAGTGGATACGTCTGCTCCGTCCAAAGTGGATATACCTACTCCATCTGAACAGGTTAGTTCTGCTCCAATTGCACTGGAGCAGTCTTCTAATCTCATTCTAGAGGAAACATTGGTTCCATCTGAACAGATGAAGGAGGAAACGTCTGCTACATTCTTAGAGGAAATATCCACTCCGTCTGAGCAGGAAAATTTTGTTCTGTCCAAAGAGGAAATATCCGCTCCGTCTGAACAGGAAAAGTCTGCTCCATCCAAAGAGGAAATATCCATTCTGTCGAAAGAGGAAAAGTCTGCTCCATTGGAAGTGGAAGAGACTGCGACCTCTAAACCGCAAAAGTTTTCTCTGTTCCAACAGATAAGGTTTGCCCTGTCAATGGAGGAAACGGCTGTTTCTTTGGAAGAAATTCAATCTGCTCCATCTGAAAAGGAAAATGCACGTTCTTATGGACAGGTAAAGTCTGCTGCGTCAAAAGAGGAAATGTCTGTTTCGTTCAAAAAGGAAACGTCTGCTTCATCGAAAGAGGAAAATTATTTGCCGTTGGAACAGGACAAGTCTGCTTCATCCGATGGGGAGGATTTTGCTCCATCAGAACAGGGAAAATGTGCACCGTTGAAAGAGGAAAAGAGTGGTTCATTTGAACTGGGAATGTCTGCTCCATTGCAATATGAAAATTCAGCTCCTTCTAAAGAGGAAACGTCTGCTTCATTGAATGAGGAAAAAACTACTACCTCAAAACAGAAGAAGTTTTCTCTGTTCAAACTGAAAAAGTCTGCCCTGTCAACAGAGCCAAAATCTGTTTCTGTGAAAGAAGAAACAGCTGCTCCATCTGATCAGGAAAATGCTGGTCCTTCTGGTCAGGGAACATCGGCTCTTTTAAAAGAGGAAATGTCTGTTTCACCAGAAGTGGAAAAGTCTGCTCCATTTGAAGAGGAAAATTTTGCTTTGTCCAAACAGAAGGATCCTGCTCCATCCAAAGTAGAAATGTCTGCTCCCTTGAAAGAGGAAAAGTCTGCTACCTCAAAACCGAAGAAGTTTTCTCTGTTCAAACAGAAAAAGTCTGCCCTGTCAACAGAGCAAAAGCCTGTTTCTGTGGAAGAAGAACAATCTGCTTCATCTGAACTGGAAAAGGCTGGTCCTTCTGGACAAGATATGTCAGTCCTTGCAAAAGAGGAAATGTCTGTTTCATTCGAATTAGGATTGTCTGCCCAATCGAAAGAGGAAA
>BQKZ01001015.1:71935-83820 GCA_036244855.1 Temnopleurus reevesii
ACAGGAAAAGGCTGGTCCTTCTGGACAGGATATGTCAGTTCTGTCAAAAGAGGAAATGTCGGTTTCATTCGAATTAGGATTGTCTGCCCAATCGAAAGAGGAAAAATCTTTTTCATCGAAAGAGGAAACGTTGACTCCATCTAAAGAGGAAACGTCTGCTTCATTGAAAGAGGACATTTTTGCTCCGTTGGAAGAGGAAATATCCGTTCCGTCGAAAGATGAAAAATACGCTCCGTCGAAAGATGAAAAGTCAGCTCCATTGAAAGAGGAAGAGACTGCAACCTCTAAACCACAAAAGTTTTCTTTATTCAAACAGATAAAGTCTGCTATGTCAACTGAGGAAAAGGCTGTTTCTTTGGATGAAGAACAATTTACTCCATCTGAACAGGAAAAGGCTGGTCCTTCCAGACAGGAAACATCGGCCCTGTCAAAAGAGGAAATGTCTGTTTTGTTTGAAGTGGAAAAGTCTGCTGCGTCAAAAGAGGAAATATCTGTTCAATTTGAAGTGGAAGAGTCTGCTCAATTAAAAGAGGAAATGTCTGTTTTGTGCGAAGTGAAAAAGTCTGGTCCGTCTGAACAGGACAAATCCACCACGTCTAAAGTGGAAACGTCTGCTCCATCCATCCAGGAAAATTCTAGTCCATCCAAAGAGGAAATGTCTGCTTCATTGAAAGAAAAAAAAAGTACTACCTCAAAACAGAAGAGGTTTTCTCTGTTCAAACAGACAAAGTCTGCCATTTCAACAAAGGCGAAGTCTGTTTCTTTGGAAGAAGAAAAGTCTGGTCCATCTGATCAGGAAAAGGCTGGTCCTTCTGGTCAGGAATCATCAGCTCTTTTTAAAGAGGAAATGTCTGTTTCGTTCGAAGTGGGAAAGTCTTTCTCGAAAGAGGAAAATTCTGTTCCATCAGTAGAGGGAAAGTCTGTTTCATCTGAAGAGGAACAATGTGCTCTATCAAAAGCAGAAGAGTCCGTTTCATCCAAACGGGGCAATTCTGCTCCAGCTAAAGAGGAAACATCTGATCCATTGAAAGAAGAAAAGTCTACTACCTCAAAACCGAAAAAGTTTTCTCTGTTCAAACAGAAAAAGTCTGCCCCGTCAACAGAGCAAAGGTCTGTTTATTTGGAAGAAGAAAAGTCTGGTCTTTCTGGACAGGAAACGTCAGCCCTGTCAAAGGAGGAATTGTCTCTATCGTTCGAAGTGGAAAAGTCTGGTCCATCCGAAGCGGAAAATTTCGCTCTGTCCAAACAGGAGGACCCTGCTCCATCCAAGGAAGAAATATCTGCTCTATTGAAAGAGGAAAAGTCTGCTACCTCAAAACCGAAGAAGTTTTCTCTGTTCAAACAGAAAAAGTCTGCCCTGTCAACAGAGCAGAAGTCTGTTTCTGTGGAAGAAGAACAATCTGCTTCATCTGAACTGGAAAAGGCTGGTCCTTCTGGACAAGATATGTCAGTCCTTGCAAAAGAGGAAATGTCTGTTTCATTCGAATTAGGATTGTCTGCCCAATCGAAAGAGGAAAAATCTTTTTCATCGAAAGAGGAAACGTTGACTCCATCTAAAGAGGAAACGTCTGCTTCATTGAAAGAGGAAATTTTCGCTCCGTTGGAAGAGGAAATATCCGCTCCATCGAAAGAAGAAAAGTCTGATCCATTGAAAGAGGAAGAGACTGCAACCTCTAAACCGCAAAAGTTTTCTTTATTCCAACAGATAAAGTTTGCCCTGTCAACGGAGGAAAAGGCTTTTTCTTTGAATGAAGAACAATTTACTCCATCTGAACAGGAAAAGGCTGGTCCTTCCGGACAGGAAACATCGGCCTTGTCAAAAGAGGAAATGTCTGCTTCGTGCGAAGTGGAAAAGTCAGCTCAATTAAAAGAGGAAATGTCTGTTCCATTTGAAGTGGAAGAGTTTGCTCAATTAAAAGAGGAAATGTCTGTTTCGTGCAAAGTGGAAAAGTCTGGTTTGTCTGAACAGGACAAATCCATCACATCAAAAGTGGGAACGTCTGCTCCATCCATTCAGGAAAATTCTAGTCTATCCAAAGAGGAAATGTCTGCTCCATTGAAAGAGGAAAAAACTGCTACCTCAAAACAGAAGAAGTTTTCTCTGTTCAAACAGAAAAAGTCTGCCCTGTCAATTAAAGAAAAGTCTGTATCTTTGGAAAAAGAAAAGTCTGGTCTTTCTGGACAGGAAAAGTCTGCCGCGTCAAAAGAGGAAATGTCTCTATCGTTCGAAGTGGAACAGTCTGAAGAGGACAAATCTGCTCCATCTGAAGAGGAAACGTTTGCTCCTTCCGAAGAGGGAAATTTCGCTCTGTCCGAACAGGAGAAGCCTGCCCCGTCCGAAAAGGAAATGCTTGTTCTGTTGAAAGAGGAAAAGACTGCTTCCTCAAAACCAAAGAAGTTTTCTCTGTTCAAACAGAAAAAGTCTGCTCTGTCAATGGAAGAAAAGTCTGTATCTTTGGAAGAAGGAAAATTTACTCCATTTGAACAGGAAAAGGCTGGTCCTTCTGGACAGGACAAGTCTGCCGTGTCAAAAGAGGAAATGTCTGTTTCGACCGAAGAGGAAATGTCTGCTCCATCTGAAGAGGAAATATCCACTCCGTCGAAAGAGGAAATATCCACTCCGTCGAAAGATGAAGAATCCGCTCCGTCGAAAGATGAAAAGTCTGCTCCATTGAAAGAGGAAGAGACTGCAAGCACTAAACCGCAAAAGTTTTCCCTGTTCCAACAGATAAAGTTTGCCCTGTCAACGGAGGAAAAGGCTGTTTCTTTGGAAGAAGAAAAATCTGCTCCATCTGAACAGGAAAAGGCTGGTCCTTCCGGACAGGATTCATTGGCCCTGGCAAAAGAGGAAATGTCTGTTTCGTTCGAAGTGGAAGAGTCTGCCCAAATAAAAGAGGAAATGTCTGTTTCGTTGGAAGTGGAAAAGTCTGGTCCGTCTGAACAGGACAAATCCACCACGTCGAAAGTGGAAACATCTACTCCATCCATCCAGGAAAATTCTAGTTCATCTAAAGGGGAAATGTCTGCTTCATTGAAAGAGGAAAAAACTGCTATTTCAAAACAGAAGTTTTCTCTGTTCAAACAGAAAAAGTCAGCCATGTCAACGGAGGTTTGTTGGGAAGAAGAAAAGTCTGGTCTTTCTGGACAGGAAAATTCTGCCCTGTTAAAGGAGGAAATGTCTCTATCGTTCGAAGTGGAAAAGTCTGGTCCATCCAAAGGGGAAAAGTTTGCTCCGTCCAAACATGAGAAGCCTGTCCCATCCAAAGAAGAAACATCTGCTCTATTGGAAGAGGAAAAGAATGCAACCTCAAAACCGAAAAAGTTTTTTCTCTTCAAACAGAGAAAGTCTGCTCTGTCAATAGAAGAAAAGTCTGTATCTTTTGAAGAAGGAAAATGTACATCTGAACAGGAAAAGGCTGGTCCTTCCGGACAGGACATGTCTGCCGTGTCAAAAGAGGAAATGTCTGTTTCGTTTGAAGTGGAAATGTCTACTCCATCTAAAGAGGAAATATCTGCTCCATCGAAAGAGGAAATATCTGCTCCGTCGAAAGAGGAAATATCTGCTCCATCCATCCAGGAAAATTCTAATCCATCCAAAGACGAAATTTCTGCTTCATTGAAAGAGGAAAAGTTTGCCCCATTGAAAGAGGAAGAGACTGCAACCTCAAAACCGCAAAAGTTTTCTCTGTTCCAACAGATAAAGTTTGCTCTGTCATCGGAGGAAAAGGCTGTTTCTTTGGAAGAAGAAAAATCTGCTCAAGGTGAACAAGAAAAGGCTGGTCCTTCCGGACAGCAAAAGTCTGCTGTGTTTAAAGAGGAAATGTCTATTTCGTTCGAAGTGGAAAAGTCAGCTCAATTAAAAGAGGAAATGTCTGTTCCATTTGAAGTGGAAGAGTCTGCTCAATTAAAAGAGGAAATGTCTGTTTCGTGCGAAGTGGAAAAGTCTTGTCCATCTGAACAGGACAAATCCATGACATCAAAAGTGGGAATGTCTGCTCCATCCATCCAGGAAAATTCTAGTCCATCCAAAGAGGAAATCTCTGCTTCATTGAGAGAGGAAAAAAGTGCTACCTCAAAACAGAAGAAATTTTCTCTGTTCAAACAGAAAAAGTCTGCCATGTCAACAGAGGTTTCCATGGAAGAAGAAAAGTCTGTTTTTTCTGGACAGGAGAAGTCTGCCCTGTCAAAGGCCGAAATGTCTCTATCGTTCGAAGTGGAAAAGTCTGGTCCATCTGAACAGGAAAATTTTGCTCCAACTGAACAGGAGAAGCCTGCTCCGTTGAGAGTTGAAATGTCCGCTTCATTGAAAGAGGAAAAGACTGCTTCCTCAAAACCGAAAAAATCTGCTCTGTTCAAACAGAAAAAGTCTGAACCATCCAAACAGAAAAAGTCTGCTTCTTTGGAAGAAAAGAAATCTTCTCCATTTGAACATGAAAAAGCTGGTCCTTCTGGACAGGAGACGTTGGCACTGTCAAGAGAGGAAATATCTGTTTCGTTTGAAGTGGAAAAGTCTCCGTCGGAATCTGCTCCATCTAAAGAGGAAACGTCTGCTCCGTTGGAAGAGGCGATGTCTGCTCCATTGAAGGAGAAAACGACAGCTACCTCCAAACCAAGAAAGGCTGCTCTGTTCAAACACAAAAAGTCTGCATCATCCAAAGACGAAAAGTCTGCTCTGTCCAAAGAAGAAGAGGTCAGTCCTTCCCAAGAGGAAAAGTCTGCTGTATCTAAAGAGGAAACATCTGCTCCGTTGAAAGAGGTGATGTCTGCTCCATTGAAGGAGAAAACGACAGCTACCTCCAAACCAAGAAAGGCTGCTCTGTTCAAACACAAAAAGTCTGCATCATCTGAAGAGGAAAAGTCTGCTCTGTCCAAAGAAGAAAAGGCCAGTCCTTTGAAAGAGGAAACATCTGCTTTGTCAGTTCAGGGAAATTTTGTTCCATTGGAAGAGGAAAATCTTGCTCCATCCAAACAGGAAAAGTCTGCGCCGTCCAAACAGAAAAAGTCTGCACTGTTCAAACACAAAAAGTCTGCATTATCCAAAGAGGAAAAGTCTGCTGCAGCCATGGAGGAAATATCTTCTCTGTCAGTACAGGCAAATTTTGCTCCATTGAAAGGGGAAAATTCTGCTCCATCTGAACCCAAAAAGACTCCTTCGTCCAAACAGAAAAAATCTTCTCTTTTCAAGCAGAAAAAATCTGTTTCTTGCAAAGAGGAAACATCTCCTCGGTCTGATCAGGAAAATTCTGATCCAATGAAACAGGAAAAGTCCTCTCTCTCCAAAAAAGAAAAAGCCTCTCTGTCCAAAAAAGAAAAAGCCTCTCTGTCCAAAAAGGAAAAAGCTATGAATCAGAAAAATTCTTCTCTTTCCGAACAGAAAAGGGCATCCCAAATCTACATGATCTCCAACGGCAACGCTACCAACAGGACCAATCACCTGGATGATAAATGGATCATCCCGGAGAGCGAGGTTGAGATGGGGAAGCTGCTCTTCAGCGGTCAGTTTGCTTACGTATGTGAAGGAGAGCTCAGGCAAGCCAACCAGGACCCGCTCAAGGTGGCCATCAAATTGCTCAGAGGTAAGTCAATCACAGGCGTGTTATTATAACATCGTTTTTATATTTAAAAAGACTCAAGTGCCAGATATAGATGTTATTCGAATAGTCATTTTCTTATAACATTGTTTTCATATTGAAAAGACTCAAGTGCCAGATATACATGTTATCGGAATAGGCATTTTATTATAACATCGTTTTCATATTAAAAAGACTCAAGTGCCAGATATAGATGTTATTTGAATATTCATTTTCTTATAACATTGTTTCATATTAAAAAGACTCAAGTGCCAGATATAGATGTTATTCGAATAGTCATTTTCTTATAACATCGTTTCATATTAATAAGACTCAAGTGCCAGATAATTATAGATGTTATCCGAATAGGCATTTTATTATAACATCGTTTTCATATTAAAAAGACTCAAGTGCCAGATATAGATATTATCCGAATAGGCATTTTATTGTAACATTGTTTTCATATTAAAAAGACTCAAGTGCCAGATATACATGTAGATGTTATTCAAATAGTCATTTTCTTATAACATTGTTTTCATATTAAAAAGACTTAAGTGCCAGATATAGTTGTTATTTGATTATTCATTTTCTTATAACATCGTTTCATATTAAAAAGACTCAAGTGCCAGATATAGATGTTATTCAAATAGTCATTTTCTTACAACATTGTTTTCATATTAAAAAAGACTCAAGTACCAGATATAGATGTTATTCGAATAGTCATTTTCTTATAACATCGTTTTCATATTAAAAAGACTCGAGTGCCAGATATAGATGTTATCCGAATAGGCATTTTGTGATAACATTGTTTTCATAATAAAAAAGACTCCAAGTGCCAGATATAGATGTTATTCAAATAGTTATTTTCTTATAATATTGTATTCATATTAAAAAGACTTAAGTGCCAGATATAGATGTTGTCCGAGTAGTTGATGGTGTACAAAAGGTAAGCTGGGAGAACATCAGGCTTCATAAAAATCACAGAATACAACATTGTGGAAGCAGTGGGATCGGACCCCACCTCTAACACTATCAGTACAACATGGTGGCAGCAGTGGGATTCAAACCCAACATCTAAACCACAGAGATTTAAAAAACCTTAGCGATGTGAACCTTCCAGAATAGAACTTAAAATCACCAAGCAACTGAACCAAATATTTTTTTATGTGAGAATGCAGAGGGTAATTATTATGTGTTCTCAGTAGTTTGCTGATTCATTTGTTTTGTATTTTCATCTTCATGAAAATTACAGAACGTTAGCATCTCTGCAACCTTGTGGCAGCTTTCAACTGCATCCATAACACCACCAAAAGCAAAATTTGTAAAGCATTTTGATAAAAAATAGCACCAATGCCACAAGAAAAACAACGTTATGACAGTAGCAGGCTTCAAGCCCCACCACCAGTACACTCAAATGCAAAAGATGCTTGTGATGAATTGCATGTATATGATTGTTCAAATTTAAATTATACTGATATTTCTATTGTAACTTGTTATTATTTCTGTGTTTTATTCCTGCAGATGAGAATGATCAAGATTCTATGACTGAATTCCGGAATGAGTTACAGGTCCTGGCTAATCTTGGCAAGCATCCAAACATCCTCATGCTACTCGGACAGTGCAACAGAATCTTTGATCAAAATAGTAAGTCATCATAACTATTTTCATGTGAGCAATTACTTTTGACAGTAAGATGATGTGTCATAATGTCATCTAATATGCTCAAATAATCATCTTACCTTTATGTCTGCCTAATTATGAATTCCTTTGTTTTTTTTATATTTGATAACAGCCGGTACAGAAAAAAGCAGTGATAAACTCTGAAAGTTACATGGCAGTAATGCGTGTGTGACCTTAGAAACGATTTTATTCAATAGCGTGTACTTTCTTTTCCTAGAACAGAATTTTCACTTACGATTAACATGATGCCCAATCCATCAGTATTATTATTCTTCTTCCAGTGCACAATTCAAAGTATTGGAGGAGATAAGAAGATCAAATTAGCTTTGTTAGGTTTTGAGCAATTATTCCAGATAGTGTGACCTTCCTGAAGTGTACTTTGCAAAAAGTATACACTGTATATACATTTTATGAAGCAGAAATGCTTGATTGGCCTAAGCCAAGTTGTTTCCATGTTTGTTACGTAAGACTTTCTGATCTGCTTATTCTAATTTTGCACATTATTATCTTCTTGTTTTCTGATTCACAGTTCAAACCTGCCTAGTCATGGAGTACATAGCCCGTGGAGACATGCTACGTATCCTGAGACGATGCCGAAGTAAGAAGCGAGACCAACCCCCTCTAGATCCCCTACCGCAGGATGAACTACTCAACTTTGCGTGCGATATCGCTCAGGGGATGAGGCATATAGCTGCTCTAAGAGTAAGTCAAACTAATTGTCAAAAAGTTTATATAAATATCTAAACGTACCCTTACATCGAGATTAAGTTGACATGAAAGTTCACCAGCATATTAGCCACATTGGGTATTGAAGCAACAAAGATGTGCAGATACTGATAGGATTTATTTTTCAATTCAAATGTGAAGTTAAAGCCACGATGGTCACATCTCTTTAAAGGGGAACTTCACCCAGACCTTGATGTGCTCTCAATTGATGGAGAAAAATACAATGATCAAACTAAACATTTTGAGGAACTATGAAATCCGACAATCCATTCAAAAGTTATGAATTTTCTAACTTTTGATTTCTACCCTTCATCGACTCCTTAAATTGACAACCTACAGGCACAAAATGGCTGAAAATATGGAGAACTCGCCATTCATTGGAAATCAGAAATAATAGACTACTTGTATTTTTGCTTTGTTTTCAGTATGATTTGTGCTCGGAAAGTTCTGATCCCTTTCAACACCAAAGCAAAACGATTTACTGTTGCAAGTTTGCATCATGCTTAACTTTTATTTTGTTTATTTTTTGCGTTGTTTTCAGTATGTCTACATGAATCTTTGCGCCAAGAACGTTCTGATCACCTTCAACAATAAAGCCAAGCTCTGTGATTTCAGCATGGCGACAGAAGTTCAGAAGCCTATGGAACCCATACCATTCCTAGAACCAAGGAATGTAAGTTTAAACAGATTATTTGTACCAATTAATAGCCCCTTAGCCCTAATATTACCGGGCTTTTTTGTCTTCTATGACAGTGTGTCATTCAACCTCCCCCCCCCACATCTTGCCCGCTGATCGCGTGATCGCCGCAAAAATATACATGCATATAGAAATGAATGGAGCTTCAGCTGGTATTGTGTGTGGAGATGAATTTGCATTGATAATTGGCACGTGAAGCGATTTGATGTTGAGGAGAACGACACATGCAGTCATTTTTGTTTTGTGACGTTTAAGCCATTTCTGCATCGATCTTGTTCGAAAAATCTATGAGCATGCTCTAAGTTGCTGTTGAAAATTGCATTATAATAATATTTTTACTGCAGCTCACAAAGTAGTTATGTAAAACCCAATCTCTCCAAAAACTGACATGTACGATTAATTTTCTTTGCTTTCTTTCAGCGTGGAATGAAGAGATGGATGGCATATGAAGCCCTTCTCGAGGGCATGTACTCTATGAAGAGTGATGTGTAAGTATGATGAAAGACAAGCCATTTTGATTTTAATCTCACATGAGAAAGGGTCACCAGTCGTTCATAGAGTTGTTGGTAGATCTACGAACAGCTTAATGAAACACAGCCCAGTCAGGAAATGGAGTAAAGGGGGAGGGGGGTGCATGAAGGATGAATATGAAGGTGGTATATGAAGGCAGCTTTGCTGGATGGCTTATAATTTATGAAGATATGGAAGTATAAAACAAGCTGTTTTAATGGGTTAGGGGGCTGAATCCAACATACTTTTCACTCCTCTCTACAGAAATTGTAAAAGGGGTAAATGTGTGGGGATGGTTGAACGATTTTTAGGTTGTTGTCCATGGAGACAGGTGCCACACAAAGGCGCAAAGAGATACAAAATAGCTTCAGAATCAGAGAAATAGCAGGCCATTGTCTCTATGTTACCAATTGCAAATAATAATGATAATGATAATAATAGTATTGGCTACTTGTATAGCACACAGGCCCACCTTTTGTTGCTCATGGCGCTTTAATTGGAATAGAAAAGTTAATGAAGACAATACAAATAGGAAGTGAATATATTGGACACAAAACAGGTATTGAAATATTATGATGAAACAAACAAGTAGGTTTTAAGTTGGGATTTGAATGCTTCTGTTGAAGATAGCTGGCGTAATTGGGGAGGGAGCTCGTTCCACAATTTTGGGCCAATTAATTAAATCAATATCCATACTTGATATCGAGAAGGAGAATGCAATTTACTCAATATTTTCATTCATTCTTTCTTTACAGATGGTCATATGGTATTGTGCTATGGGAGATTGTGACTTTAGGTGAGTTTATATTTTTCCCAAGGAGCGACTAAAAATGAAGTCTTAGAGCTTTAAAACTTTATATTTCGCTTATCACCTCTTTATGAGAGTTTTTTTTAATTGCGGTATTATTACCCTGACTTTAGCAGTGCAGTGTTAGTACATGAGCATTTGAAGGAATTCCTTCAAATGCACATGTACTAATACCTTAGTCATGACCTTATGCTGTGAATTACAAAGATTATCTACATCATAGTCCTACACAATTCCGTCATAATTCTTTAAAAAAAAAATGTTATTTACCAACAATCCTTGATTAAATTTAAGGTTGAGTACCATATGCTAATGAGTGTGAGGTTGGTGTTGTGAATGACTTACAAAACCATGACAGTCTGCACAATTGCCAAAGCATTGCTCTGCTGAACTATCTAGGGGGGTGTTGCGCAAAGGTTGTGATCGATCGCAAGTTGCAGTTGATCAGAATACGCCAATCAAAATCATTGTTTCATGCTCGCCTTGTTAGATGCGCACACCGCGCGCGAATAAAAATGTGCGTTACAATTTCCAAAGTTGCAGTTGATTTGCAGTTGGTTCTGAGCAACACCCCCTAAAACATTGTTTTGCTCATTGGCTCTATCAATCTTATTTGAAATCCTGATATATATAAACTACTGTTGTTTACTTGTAGGTGGAGTACCTTATGCCGATAAGCGAGAGGCTGACGTCATCAACGAACTGAGAGATCACAACCGACTGGAGTGGCCGAAGCATTGCTCGCCCGAACTCTACGACATAATGCTGAGATGCTGGCATAGGCGACCGGAGAGCAGGCCAACATTTGATCGGATACTGAAGGATGTGAAAGCGCTCAAGAAATCAAACACGGTAAGCTTTTACTTTTTTATTTTGTCCTCCGACAAATGATTTAGACTTTTTTGTCAATGAGGAATAATTCATTGTTTGCCCAAACTTTACGATGCTGACATAGATAACGAGAGAGCATGCCTGTGTTTGATCGTATACTGAACGATGTGAAAGCACTCAAGAAATCGAACTCGGCAAGGTTCCTTTTTTTCTAACAAAGGACTCGTCAATCAGGAATAAGTTGTTCTCCTCAATTTTACAATATCATGTTGCGATACGGGCAAAGAAGACCAGAGAGCAGGCCGACGTTCAATCGGATACTAAAGGATGTGAAAGTGCTCGAGAAATCTATCACGGTATGGTTTCAGTTTTTTATTTTGTCCTCCAACAAATGATTTAGACATTTTTGTCAATCAGGGATAATTCATTCTAAACCTTAGCCCCATGATATCATTTTGAAATAAAGACGTAAACGACTAGAGAGCTGGCCCACGTTCAATCGCGTTCTTAAGGATGTGAAAGCACTTAAAAATCAAGCACCGTAAGTGATTTTGTTGTCATCAGCACTGGTTAGGACTTTGGAATTGATTTGTTTGATAAATGTTCTGATACTCAAGAATACCATTGAATATCTTACTTCTAATAGGGATGTTACTAGGAAGTTGCAAATATTAGCAAGTTGCAGTCGATCATCAAGCCCCAATCAAAGTCATTTTTTCATGCTCATCGTGTTAGAAGCGGGGACTGTGTGCAAATGAAATTGCTTATTTCAGTATGCAATTTACCACAACTTTCTTGCAACACACCCTTAATTTCTTTAGTACAAAAATGATAAATAAAGAGGGTGGACTAAATATGGAACTCTCAATCCATTCTACAAAGTTTGGCTAGTAAGCAAAATATATTCCGTTTTATTTATTGGGTTTATTTCAACAGTGTAGCCCTTTCGGTTCCTGGGGGTCTTGTAATTGCAATATACGATACATAAGCAAACTATCACATCACTAAATTCTAAGATGTCTGCACCCATCAGACTCTATCTCGAAGAAAGTATTGCCATTAC
>BQKZ01001016.1:37281-64254 GCA_036244855.1 Temnopleurus reevesii
ATTTTTATCATATCAATGCGTAGATTCCATTCTATCGATCTTGACATGTTTAACATGTTTAAAGGACAAATTGCAAAAATAACTTTGCACGGCGAGCATAGAATATGGGATTATACTCATGTTTACGTTAAGGCCAAACAGATAATGGATAAATATTACCTGTAAATTTTTATAAAACTTTTTAGATATATTTTTTTTTATTATAAAACTATAAACGCTTCCATGTTCAATGTTATGCTACTTTCAACTTGGGGGAAATACTATTTTAATGTCTTTGAATCATTAGACAGAAAAACTTCATTAAGGGCTTTAATCTTTCTGAATTATGTATTTTCACTTATCTTTGATAAAGATAAGTGTTTAATATTTAAATATTTATGAATCCTACTTTATTCAAAATCTAAATCTTTGTACTATAGAGAGTACAGTGAAAAAGAAGGAAGAACAGTATAGAGAACAAATGGTTCTTTGGTTGTGCTAATAGCCTTAAACTGTCAAAATAATCCTGTACAGCGTTTCTTTCTATACTATTTTCATTAACCGTTGAGAAAGATCAGTTTTTAACATTCAGATATTCATGAATCCTACATTACTTAAAATCTGAATCTGTAAAATTTAGAGAGTGAAGTACAAAAAGAAAGAACAGTAATCATAGTATATAAAACATTTTATATAGCGCATAACACAGTCAATCATGCAAAAGTCCCTGTGCGCTATGCAGAACATAGAAATGAGAAAAAAGTTAGAGAAAATGGAATTATCATTAGTTTAACTAGTAGGCTTTCAAAGAGATGTGTTACCTCTGAATGTTTCATATGGCGTTATATTTGCATGAGAAATATAGGATTGTTTAAAAGGAAAAAAAAGGAAGAATGTGGACTGAGGTGTCGTGGTGTGCGCCAGTAATCAAGCTGTTTGGGACAGTAATAATTTGACCTGATGTGTTGGTCGCAAGTTCGATCCCGGGGCGGTCGCCTCCTCTCTTTCTTCTTCTCCTGGCATAAATACTAGTATTCAAATTCGAATGATACATGCCGTAAATCCAAATCTCTCTCTCTCTCCCTCCCTCCCTCTCTCTCTCTCTCTCTCTCTCTCTCTCTCTCTCTCTGGAGAAATACACGTGGACAACAACGTAGAAAACTGCATGTCTCACGACTTGGGCAAAAAAAAAATATTCCCGAGAGCCGATTGTTGGTAAAAAATCTAGAATAATATCCTTGAACCGATTATATTATTTCGCTCAAGCAAGCCTTTCCAAGTTGGTTGAAACTTGGGCGGCCGCGCGGCGGGCCGGTTGTGTTGAGAAATGAATTGAATAGAATATTGAAATGAAATTTATGACAATGAGAAACTATTGAAATCGAGACAATGACATTTCACGATTGGTAGACGAGATGCGGTCACAAATGGCAAAACATGGTCTCTCTTACGCTGGCCTATCTCATATACTACGCACAGTATGGTGCTGTCACATTAATTCGCCCATCATATTAATTCGTACATCATGTGAATTTCTACAAAATCGATGAAATATTGCAAATCTAACATGACCATCGTGAAGAGGGTTGTTTATTTGCCTCAACTGGAAATTTTCCTACCAAACCAAAAACAATGAAAATATTGCCAAAAGATCGGCAGATTTGCTTGCATTTGCAGAAAAACACTGGTCTTGCGACACTGATCTGAATCCTTCCGATTTTCGAATAATTATCATCAACTTTGTAATTTAGCAGTCATACCATTCGATTCCTTGATATTTCGTGGTCAAACTAGTGTAAATGTTCTATCTTAGATAAAAAGAAGTTTTACAGTAAATCTTGTGCAAAACGGGCTCTACGAATTAATATGACACAGTTTGTTGACAAATTTCGCCATTTTCCAGCGTGGAGCGATGCGATCGTTTCGTCAATCGGATCTTAATATCGCGATATCTCCGTGATTCTTTTGTGAATTGATTTTATTTTGAGAAATATTTGAAGCCTAAAATATGTAGTTTCATTTCGTGCCAAGATTTTAGAAAATAATGTTGTATTTTAAGAGATATATTTTGCTAAGTACCACGATCTAAAAATGCTCTAGAAAAACTATACGAATTAGTGTGACCCCATCATACAATAATCTATTGGTAAGATTGGTATGGGCTTTCTGGTTTATTCCAGTTTCAGTTCAGTTTCAGTTTATTTCATTTTCATTTCCAATCAAATCAAAATATAACGAAAAAATGAATTACAAAGTTCCAAATAAATCAAGATACATAAATGAAATGCATATATTAAAAGTAAACATGTGGTATAATAGTAGGATAGAACAACAAAACAAATAATGATACACTCTAAAAACAAACTAATCAAATTTGATTAGGAAAACAATACAAACGGGGACACCTGGAAATCTAATCAAAATGATAAGAAAAATCTAATCATTTTTTTTTATGTGGAAATCTTATTATAATTACGAATAGGAAATCTCATCAAAATTATTAGATTCAATTAAACAATTTTAATACAAGTCACATATGATTATAAATCCATTTCAGAATGATTAGTTTCTATTCATAATAATATCATAAGACGATCTAATAAAAAAAATGATTAGGTTGTTGTAGAGTGTAGGACTGGAAATGAATGGGTATACTAAAAAGCAGAGCTTGCAGAGTGTATACCTCTCAAAGTGTATCAAATCAAATCATCTTATTTTTGTTCGTTTCTGTGAAGATTCAAACAAAAACATATCATGAATAATAGTAGTAATATACATAAGAAATTGAAAAAGAGGCCATCAAAGAAGCGATGCTTGTTATAGAAGGCTGGCCCCTACATACTCTACAGGGCATAACATACTCTATACATGCACATGATGCAGGGCACATTTGTAGATCGGTTTTTATCATTGAAATGGCTCCTCCGTACCCTGCAAAGACACTGCGGGTGTTATATTTAACATCAAACGGAATCTGTATGGGACCACACCAGAAAAGTTTTAAAATAACACCAGTTTAGAATCCATTTAAAAATTATTTCAAATCCAACTGGTGTTGTTTAAGGCCCCGAACTACACCAGTCGGTGTTTGAATATAATTATTGATTTGGTTCTAAACTGGTGTTTAACCACTTTCCTGGTGTGGTCCTATATAGATTCCGGTTGGTGTTAAATTTAACACCATACAGTGTATAAAGAAGACCTGAATGAATACTACCCCTAAAAAATTTAGTTACTCGAGCTCTTAAATACTTCTAAAAGGCAGATTACTTTTTATCAAGATTCTGCTATAGGATGGAAAACTCAAGGGCGTTTTGACTTTAAATATCCATTATTTGGATAGGCATGTTCAGCAGGTCTCTTGATCTAGATTAGATTTGAATAGATAATTCTTAAGAGGTCATTAAAGGCATTGGAAATATTGTTTTTGTTTTCTACGATTTTCAACTGCCAGATCCCAAATGCAACCTATATCATTTGTAGATGGTTGCTGGTGATAACCTAAGATGTGAAAATATTCGGCTACATACTACCGTAGTTTAGTGCTATTAATGCTAAAAATTAAAAAAGACCTCCGTAGGCAAACTGTGCCGTGGTGTAGTGGTCATGACTCTCGCCTTTCAACCAGAGGGTCGTAGGTTCGAGTCCCACCCATGGCGTTAATTCCTTCAGCAAGAAATTCATCCACATTGTGCTACACTCAACCCAGGTGAGGTGAATGGGTACCTGGTAGGAATATTTATTCCTTGAAACACCAAGTGCGCTAATGAAGTGACTGCCGGGCTAAAGCCAAGGTAACAATGCTGCAGTTGTAGAGCGCTTAGAGAATTCTTCATCCAGAGTTGATAAGCGCTATATAAAAACCGTTCATTATTTATTATTATTATTATTAAAGCATGACACTAAATTCAAATCAACGTTTATGTGCTCAAAAACTAAAACATACAATGTGATCTCCATAGGCAAACTGTGCATGAGTATAGCATCATTGGCAAACTAAATTCAAAATCAACGTTTAGTACTTTAAAAAAAAAGCTAAAACTATAACAATATGACCTCCATAGGCAAACTGTGCATGAGTATAGCATCATTGGCAAACTAAATTCAAAATCAACGTTTAGTACTTAAAAAAAACTAAAACTATAACAATATGACCTCCATAGGCAAACTGTGCAAGGATAAATCATCATTTGCAAACTAAATTCAAAATCAACGTTTAGTGCTTAAATAAAGCTAAAAACCTACAATATGACCTCCATAGGCAAACTGTGCAAGGATAAATCATCATTTGCAAACTAAATTCAAAATCAACGTTTAGTGCATAAAAATAAAGCTAAAAACCTACAATATGACCTCCATTGGCAAACAGTCCAGGAATATAGAGTATCTGTGGTACACTAAATTCATTGTTCATATAGATAGCTCGATAGTGCTGTATAACTTCCTTCCTTGTTACATACTTTGTTGTTCTTTTAAAAGAGGTCAGATAGCTTGATTTGATCATTTTAAGTGACAGAAACATAGTGTGTGACAATGCCTTTAAGGAGTGAAAAATACGAGTGAATTTTCGCAAAGAATTACGCTTTATTATAATTCATTATCATTTATTTGGCAAATTTCAAACAGTTACAGTGTAAGTAAAAGATGCGAGGATATAAGAATTAGGTCTACAAGTAAAAAAAAGTTATGATTTGTTAATGATTAAAATAATGGGCAAATCAGTGAAAATTTTCAGACATGTTGCCAATGTGGTGATGCCATCGGTGCACGACTATCCATAATCTTTTTTTTTTTATCGTATTCATGGTGAAAAATTCATAATTTCTGCAGAACAGATATACAAAGTTTGTGATAATGCACACATTCGAATGGACCTCCAGAATGAACAGCGCCATTGTGGCTTTGAATGGAGTGCTCCAACCGTAGTTTCATCACTTTATCTTTATATTTGTTTCAGTTTTGTATGTATTTATTTATATTGATTTTCTTTGTATTTTGAGTTGCTTTTTACTTTACGGGAAATAAAACCAAACCAAACCAAACCAAATAGGGCATCTATACATAATATATCATGAAGATATCCGAGGTTTGATGAAATCGCCATTGAAATAACATGAATTTAACTTGTATAATGGAAGCGGCGTGGTGTAGTGGTTTAGACTCCTGCCTTTCAACTATAAAGTCGGCGGTTCGATTCTCACCCATGGCGTTAATTTCCTTCAGCAAGAAATTTATCCACACTTTGCTGTACTCAACCCAGATGAAAATGAGTACCTGGCAGGAATTTACTCCTTGGAATGCTTGAGCGCCTGAGTGGCTTGCTCGGCAGTTATAGCCAGGGTAATAATATGGTACCCAGTATAAGCGCAGTAGAGTATATGCATATAGTGATTGCGCTACATAAATGGACCTATTATTATTATGCCAGTGTACTTGGCGCTACCGTATGTCGGGGCTTCTACATTGAACAAGCAGCACCCCTGTAGTGAGAGACCGGTTCGCAAAAGCGCTGACATTTTGTTTTAATGCGCAAAAAAAGTTAAACGGTCTCTTAAAAGAAGAGTCTATCCAAAAATTATATTTGTTCAACAGCAGTAGAAAAAATAGATGAACAGAAAAAAAATGAGGAAAATCAGACAACTAATAAAGAGAGTTATGAATGTTTGAATATTTAGACAAATTGGCAACTGATGACGTCACAGGTGCACAACTGATCATCTATTACATTCATATCAATGTTATAAAATGGAACTTTTTCCCAAAAAATATGATTTCCTCAAAACTTTAACCATATGATATCTTTATTATAGATACTTGTAGATCCACTATTTGCATGTTTACATTCATACAAACTTTTCAACTTTCTGTAAAAATAATGAATTTTGCACCATATTTATAATGAAAACTCTGATTAGTTGTACACCCATGATGTCATCAAATTGGCAACACCTCTGGAAATTTACACTGATTTGCCCATTTTTTCAAATCTTTAAAAAACCATAACTCTTTTAGTACTTGTCCGATTTTCTTCAAATTGTTTTGTTTTACTCACCAATTTTTTCTGCTTCTGTTAAAAAAAATGATTATTTTTGGGTAAAACCTTCTTTTGAGAAATTGCACGTGATAGGGACTAGCATAAAGTTTTATGTGACAAGACAAAGTTCCAAAAGAATGTCACAGAAAAAAAAAGAAAATCATAGTTTTGGGCAAAATATATATATTTTACAAAAATATAAAACTAATGTTCTCAATAAAAAAAGAAAGTATTATTCTCGCCATAGTTTAGAAGGGAAGTATGATGAAAAAAAAACATGGAATACAGATGGAAGACAGATAAGAACAATAAACCAAAACGTTTAATAATCAATGGTGAGATAATATCAGATGAAGAAATCATTGCTATATGAAATTCAATATGATATTCAGTCATTTCAATTGGCTCACAGGGAAAGGCAACTTCATGAGGTAAAAGCTAATGAAGAAAAATGCTTTAAATACACTTAATCGAGTAAAATCTCGTTTCGATTCTTAAGAGATTAACATTGACTTAACCGTTACGGGATTACGTAACTTAGATTGTTCAAAATCAGTTGGCCTCAAATGGCTCCACCCAAGACTTTTTAAAGTGGATAGCTATTCCTCTTGTTCGCAATTTTAATCAGTTAATTAAATCTGGGCGTTTTCTTGAAGACTTAATAAAGGTGATAAAATCGTGCCTATCCCCCCCAAGAAAATATAGCCAGGAATTAAGTGGTTTACGTCTCATCCCCCTTTTATTAACCATCTCCAAAGTATTAGAAAGAGGAGTCGACTCTCATTTCATGAAGTACCTTCACAAAAAAAATGTAATGAATGAACGACAGTCCAGCTTTAGGAGTAGGCCCAAAATACTTCACTTCTTGATGAATTTAGATTTAAAGGCGTTCCTCATTCAATTCTGAATATTTACGCCAAAAGGAGTAGAATGCCCCCCCCCCCCCAGAATGACATTTTTCAAACAGAAGGAGAAAGAATTGGTGAGAAGAACAACAAAAAAAGTTTAAAGAAAATCGGACAAGTTATAAAGAAATTATGAGTCTTTTAAGATTTTAAGAAAATGGGCAAATCAATGAAAATTTTAAGACATTAATTTTAATTTGATGACATCATAGCTCAACTTTTACAAACCAGAATTTTCGTTATATTTATGGTGCAAACCCATCAGTTCTAAAGAAAGACACAAATTTTGTATGAATGTAAACATGCAAATGGTCAGTTGTGCACCTATTGCGTCATCAAATTTGCATAAACATTTTACAGATTCATGTTATATTTCTTTTTTTTTAAATAAAATCTTTATTCAAATTTTCTCTTAAACAATATATAATCAAGAATCACAAAAATACATGGTAGAATGATACATAAACAAAATTGTAGAAATCATATTAATTCTATCAACCTCTGTCCATCAATAGAAATAATAAACCGATCTTGTTCCATTGTCATCGTTTTTTCTAGTTCTTTATGATATTCTAATTTCTTTTGAAACGAAGAAAATGATAAAGAGTTATTATTGTATTTGGAGGAAAAGATGAAATATTTTGCATACAAAATATAAAGATTGACTGGCGAGTAATTGTCATCTGGTATGCCAAACATGAAATCATTAAAGGACAGTTGTATTTCCTTCTTTAGAGTAATATTTTCAAAATCATCAAGAAACTTACGAGTAGAGGGGCATTCCCAAAATAAGTGAACTATGCTTTCAATACTTACAGAACAAAAAGTACATAAATTAGAATTGGAGATGCCTAGTTGCTTTAAATACTTGTTGACACCAATAATATTGTGGACAAGCTTATATTGAAAGTATCTTAATTTGGTAGATAATGTACATTTGAAAGGAATTCTATAAATTTTACACCAGTCAACAATCGGGTTCTGAACAATTGCTTCCCATTTTTTCTGTGAAATAGGAGGTTTGAACTCCTTTTCAATAGAAATTGTTTGTATATATTTACAAGTTTTTGTAACCTTATTTATGTCACATAATACAGACTCATGGTAATTCTTGTCGCTTTGTGATGGCTCTTTGCAAATACTCTTCCATTTCAATGGGATAGCAGAAATTACAGAATAATAATCAAGAAAGTTGCATTTCAAATTGAAATGATTAGCAAACTCAGAATATGAATAGAAATTACCATCATGCTTAATTAAATGTTTGATCTTAACAACACCTTTGCTTATCCAATCTTTTTTAGATATTAAAGTGCCGTTTACCTTGATATATACATGAATTATTCCATATAACTTGATTATGAATAAACTCCTTGGGATGATTTTCATTAAAACATAATTCACACCAAGATTGCAACATTTCTCTTACAAAAGTATTATTCACTTGCAATATGTTTTCATTATTCTTAATATTACAATACCAAAAAAGTTCTTCACCGCATCCCTTCATGACCGACCTGAAAAAAACATTTCCATTTACCGTTATTATCATCATTCAATAGTCTTTTAATCCAAGTTATTTTAAGCCCCATAATTATTGAGGGTAGGTGTAACATTTTTAATCCTCCTACTTTATAATCTCCTATTATAGTTCTACGACTAACTTTGTCGGGTTTATTTGACCATATAAACGAAAAAATTATGGACTCCAATTCTTTTAAAAAAGCATCAGGTGGTTTTGGTACAACTGATAATAAAAATATCAATTGGGAAATACCCAGGCACTTGACAATCGTAATTTTGCCCAGTGGAGTTAAGTTTCTGTTTTTAAGCTGTTTTTAACGTTTTGAGAAAATCATTTTTTTCGGGAAAAGTATAATTCTACAGCATTGATATATAATATAGCATATATTATATATATATATAATAAATGGTCAGTTGTGCACCTATTGCGTCATCAAATTTCCATAAACATTTAAAGATTCATGTTATATTTCTTATTAGTATAAGATGTTCCCAAACTTTTTTGTTCTATCCATCTGATTTTTCTGCTTCTGTTGAAGAAATGTTATTTTGGGGTAGACTTTTCTTTTAACAGAGAGTTGTGAGATGATAATCTGGACAAAGGTCAAACACTGGTACTGTTTTCCTCGATTAGTAAAAAAGATTTTGATATCATACCTCACGATCTACTTGCTTATTTTAGTATTAATGGCATTTAATTGATTTGGTCTGAATCATTCTGTTAGGGAGAACGCACTATAAGGAGTACCTAGGGCTCAATTTTAGGGCCGGTCATTTTTTTCCTCCATATCAATGATATATTTAATTTTCCACTGCACTCCTCTACTAAGATTTCTTTATACGCAGATGATACATTTCTCATCTGGATATGGAGTTCAGTCTAGTCAAAATGCCCCTCAAAATGACATCAAATATTATGTACATGACCTAATGCGAATGGTTTGGTTGTAAATATTGATAAAACAAAAATCTATGTTATCACTGAGTTAATATATACAAGTTTAAAAAAAAAATAGCGATGCAAATTTGACGCTTTAATTTGAATTTTCCATTTGAAGGCAGTTATGATTGTTATAATATTTAGGGTTGTGTTCACTTGCAGGTTCTTCACTCTTGAAAATACTATAAAATTACAGAAACTTAAGGCAAAAATCGTCGTTTTAAAATTGATGTGAAAAATGCAGCCCGCATTTTATTGAAATTCTGGCATTATAAATGTTAATGTATGTTTCCTATAATCATGCATGCATAAAGAGCATATGATTGTCATAATAAATCATGATAAGAAAAACGATCACCGCTCAGGAAAATTACACAATCTGTGATACCAGTAACATCGTCAGGGCCCCGTAACATATATATTTCCAATAAAATAATAAATAATGGTGGTTTCTTTTTGTAGCGCACAGGTCCGTCAGCAATGACGCTCGTTGCGCTGTACATAAAATATTAAATACATTACAATGAACAATAGCAATATCAATGAAACAATCTACATAATAATACAATTACAATACATGATTTATAGCATTTGTAGCGCACAGGTCCGTCAGCAATGACGCTCGTGGCGCTGTACATAAAATATTAAATACATTACAATGAACAATAGCAATATCAATGAAACAATCTACATAATAATACAATTACAATACATGATTTATAGCATTTGTAGCGCACAGGTCCGTCAGCAATGACGCTCGTGGCGCTGTTCATAAAATATTAAATACATTACAATGAACAATAGCAATATCATTGAAACAATCTACATAATAATACAATTACAATACATGATTTATAATCAATACGATTGATATCAATCGCAAGTCTATGGGAAATCACGTACTAAATTCTGCTGGTGTTGTTTAATGTCCCGAACAACACCAGTCGGTGTTTAGATATATTGATTTGATTCTAAACTGGTGTTATTCTAACACTTTTCTGGTGTGGTTTTATATAGATTCCGGTTGGTGTTAAATTTAACACCAGTGTTTTTGCAGTACATAAAGTGTATAGGAAATTACAGAATTCAGCGGTCAATAGGTTAAGCTATGATCCCCTCGGAGTGTATAGTCTCTGCATAACGTCTATGGGAATTAAAAACACTCGATCTCTGCACGCACACAGACGCATGTAATACGGTGGATTGACGTTCGGCGTACGCTCCTTGCGCGCAAGCCGAACGTCAGTCCATCGTCTGAGCTGTGCGGTCGTGGAGCGTTTTCAATTTTTACGAACGCAAAGGTATGAGTTGGCCTTCAGTCCGTTACCATCCGATTTCCTCTCTCTCGCTCTCTCTCTCTCTCTCTGTCCCTCTGTCCCTCTCTCCCCCTCTCGCTCTCCAACCTCTCTCTCTCTTCTTTCACCATCCATTCATTCCCTCTTTTTTACTTCAATTATTTCTTCTTTCATTATAGTAGTATATTAGTATAGTATAGTATATTTATTCAAACCAAGTCAGACACAATAAAAGTACATTTGAAAGAGCAAGAACAATCAGAATGATAGGTTTGGGACCCTAAAGAAGCACAGCTTGTGGACGGGGCCCCTACAGTAAGATGATGAAAAGAGTAACTTATAGTACAATGTATATTATCTATCCATCGCGATCAATCCACTGTGAGCAGAAGGAATAGTCGGTAAACAACTCCGTTCAAGCCTTCAAAAAGTTTCCCCTTTACGAACAGATGCAACACGTGTTCAATATTTCTCCACCTAGAATAAAAGGGGATGAACTTAGTATCATGACTGCTTGAATGTAAGTTGTTTACTTTGCCCAATACCTTGGTATCTTCTGCTCACACTTATATTTTCTGTATCTCCCTATCTCTATTCTTCTCTTCCTCTTTCTATTCCTTTTTTTCTCTCTCTCTCTATTCTTCTCTCCCCTCTCTATATTCTTTTTCTCTATCTCCCTCTCTCTCTCTCTATTCTTCTCTCCCCTCTCTATATTCTTCTTCTCTATCTCTCTCTCTCTTTTTCTCTCTCACTCTATTCTTCTCTCCCCTCTCTATATTCTTCTTCTCTATCTCTCTCTTTCTCTCTTTCTCTCTCTCTCTCTCTCTTTTCTTCTCTCCCCTCTCTATATTCTTCTTCTCTATCTCTCTCTCTCGCTATTCTTTTTCTCTCTCTCTTTCTTCTTCCCAGATCTTTTACTGATCTTTCCTCTGTTCTAACACTCCATATCCAATCAAACCAACATCTAGCTTGACCATAAACTAACACCACATGACGATTATATTCTTCTTCTTCTCTGAATAATACTCAATCATCTCTCTTTTCTTATTCTTCCCACTTTTTCTCTATTGTTTTCCCCTTCTCTCTCTATTTATTCTCTCCCTCTTTTCATTCTTCTCGCGTGCTCTCTCTCTTCTCCCTCTCTCTATTCTTCTTCTTCTCTCTCTATCCAATCCTCTCTCTATTTTTCTTTTTTCCCCCTGCATCTCTATTCTTCCCTCCTCTTCTTTTTCTTCTTCTTCTCCCTCCACTCTCCCCTCTTTCTCTTTCTCTATCTCTCTCTCTCTATTTTCTCTCTTTCTCTATTCTTCCCTCCCATCCCTCATTTCTCCTCTCTCTATTCTTCTCTCCCTCTCTCTACTCTTCTTTCTCTTGTCTCTCTCTTTCTCTCTCTCTCACTGTTCTTCCCTTCCCTCTGTCTCTGTCCTTCTCTCTTTCTATTCCTCTTGCCCTCTCTCTCAATGATCTTTCCTCTGCTCTAACACTCCATAACCAATCAAACCAACATCTAGCTTGAGCATAAACAAACACCACATGACGATTATATTCTACTCCCTCTCTCTCTCTCTCTCTCTCTCCCTCTCTCCATTCTTCTTCTCTAAATATTTCTACTCTTCTCTCTCTCTGCTCTTCCTACTTCTTCTCTATTTTTTATTCCCTCTCTCTCTCTCTCTATCTCTTATTTTCTGTCTCTCCCACTCTCTCTATTCTTCTCTCTCTCTCTCTTTCTCTTTCGTCTTCCCAGATCTCTTGTTGATCTTTCCTCTACTGTTCTAACACTCCATATCCAATCAAGCCAACATCTAGGTTGAGCATAAACAAACACCATATTACGATTATATTCTTCTTCTTCTATGAATAATACTCAATCATCTCTCTTTTCTTATTCTTCCCACTTTTTCTCTATTGTTTCCCCCTTCTCTCTCTCTCTATCTATTCTCTCCCTCTCTTCATTCTTCTCGCACACTCTCTCTCTCTCTCCTCTCCCTCTCTCTATTCTTTTTCTTCTCTCTCTATCCGCCCCTCTCTCTATTTTTCTTTTCTCCCCCTTCATCTCTATTCTTCCCTCCTTCTCCTCTTGCTCTTCTTCTTCTTCTTCCCCCCTCCATTCTCCCCTCTCTCCCTTTCTCTTCCTTTTCTATTTCTCTATCTCTCTCTCTATTTTCTCTCTTTGTCTTTTCTTCCCTCCCATCCCTCATTTCTCCTCTCTCTATTCTTCTCTCCCTCTCTCTACTCTTCTTTCTCTTGTCTCTCTCTTTCTCTCTTTCACTATTCTTCCCTTCCCTCTGTCTCTGTCCTTCTTCTCTCTCTCTCTCTCTCTCTCTCTTTCGTCTTCCCAGATCTTTTACTGATCTTTCCTCTGTTCTAACACTCCATATCCAATCAAACCAACATCTAGCTTGACCATAAACTAACACCATTCACGATTATATTCTTCTTCTTCTATGAATAATACTCCATCATCTCTCTTTTCATATTCTTCCCACTTTTTTCTCTATTGTTTTCCCCTTCTCTCTCTATTTATTCTCTCCCTCTCTTCATTCTTCTTGCGCGCTCTCTCTCTCTCACTCTCTCTATTCTTCTTCTCTCTCTATTTTTCTTTTCTCCCCCTTCATCTCTATTCTTCCCTCCTTCTCTTCTTTTTCTTCTTCTTCTCCCTCCATTCTCCCCTCTCTCTTTCTTTCTCTTCTTTTTCTATTTCTCTATATCTCTCTCTATTTTCTCTCTTTCTGTATTCTTCCCTCCCATCCCTCATTTCTCCTCTCTCTATTCTTCTCTCACTCTCTCTACACTTCTTTCTCTCGTCTCTCTCTTTCTCTCCCTCTCTCTCTATCCTTCTACCCCTCTTTCTATCCCTCTTCTCGCCCTCTCTCTTAATGTTTTTTCCTCCTCTCTACACTTCTCCATGACCAATCAAACCAACATCTAGCGTGAGCATAAACAGACACCACATGATGAAAATTGAAATAAACATGTTTTCGCAATGCCAATAAAATAGCTTATTTATTTTTGAAACATATTGTGCCTATCAACCTTACAGGCAAATATTTTTTTCACATTTTTTCATAAGTTTTTTTTAATTTTCCAAGTTATCTCTGATGGAGAAAAATGCCATTGAAAATATTTAATCCTACGAGGTTTTTGTGTACAATATATATAATAACAATCTAGTTTATTATAATATCAACGCTTTATTTCTCGTGCGTATATGGGCCCGGTGTAAATACAATATAAACAACCCGACAGTACACACAAAAGGACACAGTACCGCGTAAGTCTTCCGACAAATAATCACTACCCCAGTACATTCATTTGGAATACAAATTGGCAACAATATACATGGTTAATCAACAGACCTAAAAAAAAAAAATCATCTCAATTTTCACATTGGAAGTAAATTTCGTTGATGAAGCTTTCGTCATCCGGTTAACAATACTTATTTTTGGACGAATGAAAGTTGATTCATAGAAACCATGTATATGAAGTACAAATAAGTATTCAATGAATGCCCTACAGTAGATAAAAATGGTTATATATCTAAGCACTACAAACAAGAACTGATTATCCACCTACCATTGCAATTTCTTTCGATACAGAGATTAAATCGAGAAAAAGGCAATAATCGCGACAAATTTCATCCTGCGGAACTCCTTCTACCACTATCAGTATTGCACACACACAAAATGTATACTGTCGATTAATTAACACAAGATTACACGGAATCAAACAATACAGCTAAAAATGGTCCTAATTATATAGACACACACAACCCCAGAAACAAAATAATTATTAATATCCGAGCGAAGGGATTAACTTCATGACAACCACAAAGGGCGTTGCGAGAAAGCTGCAATTATTGCAAATCAGTTCCTAATTGGAACATGCAATTTCATCCGCGTATGATTCGCGCTTTTAACAAGTCATTCATGAAACAGTAACTTTGATTCACATGTGCCAATCAACTGTATATTGCAATTAACTACAGCTTTCTAACAACACCCATGAAGAATTAATTTAAAAACACTTCATTCTTGCAACACAAACACTAATATTAAAACAGATCATTTTAGGGTCATATCCCGAACTGATTTTTAACAAGATGTATACTTCCATCATAAAGATTGGGAAAGGCTGTAATTAGAATAAATAATTTTTTAACAGTTGGACATAACTCATCCATAATTACTATGCATTATCAAAACTCATTCAAATTACGATTAAAATATTCATATTCAACGCAGCATTGTCAAATTATTTCATTTTAGAATTGCATACAACATCTAGTAGCCAACCGGCTTGAATTCATTCAAATTTTCCTTCTCCTAAACACCAATTAATCTCACAATTCTTTTACGTGTATGGAACAATCACGGAACAATATTTTTATCCTCTTTGCAAACAATTAAACATGTCTATCATTAGAGCTAAGCTCTATACCATTTAACTGATCAGATCTTCACATTATATTAATTGGTATTTAAAAATTTATTACACATCAGTCAAGAATAGAAAAATTCTATTGATTGACTTATGCATCATTAATACAATAATTTATAGCTTTAAACTTTGCGAGAAAATATGAAATTCATCACCACTCCATCAAGAAGAAGCATTTGTTAATTTTGTTATGAATTGCCTGTTGCCTTTTAGAGAGGAAAGCTATTTAATACCCACTCCAGAATTATTGATGGTAGTTGTGGATTTACTTTAGGCCCAAGTCACAGAGCAGCTCGAAAGCAACAAGATTCAACATGTTCGGAGACAGCTAACTGTGAACTGAGTAAAGAGTCGTGTTCAATCATGTTGCTCCCGGGCTTCTATGTGACTGGGGCTTGGGTAAACACTCCCGATGGCATATCTAAATCACTTTACCTTTATTTTTTCAATTGATCTACTTGGTGTAAACACAATATATGAATGAGGGTACATCTTGGCACAGTGCAAATTTAAAATGCGAGGTTAAAATGAAGGATATATGTTAGATAAAAGGATAAAAATACAGTAATACCATATGGAGAGGATAACACGGGATATACATTTTTTATATCACAAAAATACACCTTCCTTTAACTGGAGAACAATGATTGTTTTAAAAAGCTAAGAATAAAAAAATCCAAATATTTACTCTTTCTCTCTTAAAAGGCACATGCACGAAGTTCAATCACTATCGTCTCCAAACTGCAATGTTCAAAAAGTTAACAATAACACTCTGAGGTTTTTAAAATTTGGCTTTTGTAAAAAAAAATGTTTGCTTGTTGTTTTGTAGTAAGGTAACAATAGAATGAGATAAAATGCACAGAACTCCGTAAAAGGGACAAAATGTATATTGTAACACTAATAAAAGGGACAAAATGTCTATATCAACACTAATATAATTGGGGTGCTGGACATGTACTAGATACAGGAATGAATTGCCCATTTCATACAAGACATCATTGTTCTAATTTTTCCATCAAGAATGGATTATCGCTAATGATGTGTTTTTGAATACAGAATATCCAAAGGATATCCCAAATATCTAGTGCCACTGAGTGTAATTTTACATACACTGGACTGCGGAAGTATTGCATACATTGAATGCATGCATGCTTGGATTCGAAGACTGGGGTAATAATATGGTGGGCCCACATGGATAACAGTTAATAAACTGACGTGGCTACCCTGGGTAAACAAATCATATTATTATTAATGCCCAATCGATCAGGAAAAGATAAGATTTATACAAGTATGAATGGATAATTCTTACAGTGTGCCTTGCGGCAAAAAACAAACAAAACAAAATTTTAAACAAGAGAATATAATAAAGCTCTATCAAGAAGCGTAAAAAAAAAATCTAATTCTTTATGAAGTGTAAGTATACTTGGCAAAAATGTAAAATATATTCAAGTGAAATACAAAATATGCTCTTAAAATACATACGAGACCACGGCCGGATACGTAAATATCTTAAATGGTGAAATAATTCAGCACAATGCAATTCTATTTTTCAAACAAGTAAGAATGTGTGCAGGGGATTCTGTAAAGACAGAAATTTTCACATGCATGAAGTATCTGAAAATCAAGGTTTGCCATGGCAAATTTTGAGCCGAAAACCTTCACATCACGATTGATAATCGTAATTTGTGAATTATATATTTTAATAGGATAGCTTTTGGGATTCCAAAACATTCATTTTGTATTAATTTCAGACTTTACAGATAAAAAGGCTTTCTAAATACCCCCGGACTATGAAATGACAAACTCGTCTATTACATTGACCTAAGGCTACACACATATGGATATATAACTTAAAATTCACGACAAATTTGGTTAAAAATTCAATAGATAACTTCACTCACAATAAGGTCAAGAACTAGCCGCGTAAACCACTTAAAAAAAACTCACACTCCAAAAAAAGGTCATTAAATCCAATACAAAACAATTCTTATTAAGAGAGAGAAAAAATAGAATAATGATGCGAAAATCTAGAACATCAACCGATTGTTACGAAATTCATCTCACCAAGTGATTAACTAGTCAAACTATGTATATTAGATGCAAATATATATATTTATACTGACTTCAAACGAACGGATGACTTTCAAGACGAATGCTACGGAGCTAGCTAACAACTCAACTAGACCATAAGTAAGGAATGAATAATACTGTTATGAAAGATTGTTTAAATATTAATCACGAGTACATGCACACAAACGATAAGGCTGTATTCTGGTAGCGATGGCAGAAAGATTAAAGCTTCTGAAGAAATTCCCCTGAAATATATTCATCTCAGGCTTCAAAATATTACAAATATGACCAAAAATCACCATACCTGTGAACAATATTCATTTTCGGCTTCCAAATATTATAAACATGACCGAAAAATCACCTAAATTTCATCAGCATGCTCAAAGAGACTTCTATGTGTGCCATATAGGGATTTTTGCTGCTATCCCTAAGAATTATCACACCCTCAAAAAAAAGAGATAATTATTCATTTTATATCATCCACATAATATCAATAATATTACATTACCAGAATGCACCCCCATCTAAACTTCTATTGCCGCAAAACAGACAAGTCATCAAAAATACCAATGATTAATTCAAAACATTACAAATATTGACGTATTCAAGTGTATCCAGTTACAAATATCACCATAGTAATCACGATGTGACAATATTTTCAAGAGCACTTCTGTACTATATATAATAACTATACCTAGGCAGTGACCATAACATTATTATATATAGTTATAGATATTGAAGAAAGTGGAGTAATATGGTATAAATCTAGACGTGTCTGTGTATGTATGAGAGAGAGGGACTAAGGGGGTGTTGTTCAAAAGTTGCAATTGAGCGCAAGTTGCAGTTGATCAGAACGCGCTAATGGAAATCATTGTTTCACGTGCGTCTTGTTAAATGCGCATACCGCGCGCGAATGAAAATGCGCGTTACAATGTGCAAAGTTGCAGTTGATTTGCAGTTGATTTTGAGCAACACCCCAAAAGAGGATTAAAGAGAAGGAAAGAAGTGATATAAGATGGAAAAAGAGAGATATATGAAAGAGAAAAATGGAAGATGAGATAGAGAAAGGGAAAATTACTAAATAGCAAAGTAAACGAAAGGCAAAATGGACAAGGACATAGGGGTGGAGATAAGTGTGTTTTTAAAAAAGTAAGAACATCACAGTTTTCTGAAATTCCTTTCTGAAATCAAATTTTGGGTAAGCATAAGTGCAATAAGGGCGCAAGTCTATGTCAACACAAACTTGAATGAGTGACTTGTACAGAAACTCTTCTGGATACACAAACCAGTGTGTCAAAGGGTCTCAAGTCTCTCTCCATCAAAAAGGCATTAATGCTACTTTCATTGATATTAATTCCATCACCGACAAGAAAACTTAGGCTTATTTTTTGGTTCCTACTCTCACCAAAACACTACATAATCTACATGTAGTTTGTACACAGTAAAGTCTCTATTGTGGATTCAAAATTAAGCACTTAAGATCATGTGATAGAATCGTCCAATCACAGCTCTCATTTCAGACAGAGTACAATTTAAATGTTCTGCTTTGCGGATACGAAATTGGGAAAATACAGAGCCCTAGGGAGATGAAACATCCATAAATTCATGAGAAAATTCGAATCAAGGTCGATTTTGGCCCAGCACAAAATCGTTGGTGCCAATGCTAGAAATATACATAGTATTTTCATGGAAGCCTATTGAAAATTTCTTACCCTTCTCTACGTAAAATCACACAACACACTACCACGCTCACAACAGCTACCATAAGCAATCAATGCTAATTTCCTACAAAACACTAAATACATCTCTACAAACGCAAGAACAGCCTACAACTCCATAGCTAATTATCCACCAAATCTACAACACAAGAAAAAAAAATATATATATATTCAGAACATTAAACCATAGTGGCGAAAATACATGAATAGTCATAAAATGCAACACAAATTAACAATCGGCTTTAAGGACACTAAAATGTGTCGATACTAAAATTCTCGGTCCCCCTAAAATTCATCTACATGATACCCCATCCTAATTTGCATATATGCAAATATATATATATATAATATTTATACATCTATATATATATTCGTAATGACACGTGGCTAGCTGATGCACAGCGTTTTTATCATCTCCTTAACTGGCATTCTAGTGTGTGCTGTTCAACTACGAACTCTCACACGACACAAATTCAGGCACACGACTGATGAAAACAATTCTGATAATAGTTTTAAACACTTTCCCTAGATTTTAGCACCTCAAAATAACTACTGACAACGATGAAATATGATACAGATTAAGATTAAAACTTCTAGATAGTATACAGGAACAAGGGGAACAGGAAGAGTGATGCGACTACAATATTTTAAGAACCCGGAATAAAAGTAATAAAATACTGCGAAAACTTCTACTGCTACAAGAACACAAATTTCTGTTAAGCATCGTACACACTGAAATTAATTAAAATCAAACAGGTAAAATCTAAACTATATACGGTACCTTAAAAGTCACTAGTTCTCATACTAATTTTATATACACAACCAGTTCGAAAACCGTTTATATTTGGAATGATAGCAAATGGGTTTAATGTCCTTTTATTTCAGGAAAACGAACAAGACAAAATCAACAGCTGTTATATGTATATACATATGTATATACAGGACGAATTAGTTGTTAATTTAGAAGTAACATTTACATTAGACTATTCACAGGGGCGAAAGGTTTCCATTTACAATATCATTCTATTCACATATCTTCAGGGGGAAGTAAAAATTTACAATTAAGTTATTCACAATGGGTGTAATAAGTTACGCACCGAAAGATTGTCTCTCTTATTATTCTTTTGTCACAAAATTGACAAATATTATTGAATAATATGAATAGAATCAAACTCCAAAATGAGTATTTTTCCATCAGCTCATGCAAAATGATGAGTATATCATACTCAAATCAAGGATAAAAAGTTCAATCTTATTTAATATCTACTTTATAGAATGCAGAAGTGGTGCATTTTTTACTTCCTGTGGGTATCACAATTATCTTATGAATGCAAATAAAGAGCCGACAACGCAACTCTCATGGAAAATACGATGAACTAATCGTTATTTGCAAGCATACAAACGATGATTGCCAATTTGAAGCTCACCTCAAGTCATAATACAGGGCTAAATTTCCAATTATTCACATACCAGCAAACCAAACGAAAGAAAGACGTAACACAGGCGAGAAAAATTCACACGATAATAAAAATCCTCCAAAATTTCTTCACAACAAATGCAAATTTTTGAACATGCTAATTCTACACATATTGAGCAAGATGAATTCAGAAAACATGCAAATAAGGTATACTACCAAAAATTGACCTTCTCTCTCTCTCTCTCCAAATTCTCTAGCAAAAATAGCGATTCTCTATGTTTACAAACATCCTCCATAAAATGTACAAATTTTTATTTACAGTGTTTCATTTAGTCTCACAAAATTCATCAAATTCACACCAAAACCATCAAAATATTGAGCATAATACTATTCCACAAAACCAAGAGAAATTGAGAAACACAATTAGAATTGTTGAATATTTTAAAAACTATTAACTCTTAATAAGTGTAATACATATTTTATACATCTTAGCATGTTAACATGAAAATGAAGAAAAAAAATATTTTGGTATCAACATATAGCCGCAATCATCAGAACATTAATTTCTACATTTCCATCAAGGAGAAATAGAAGAAAAAAAATGTGAAAACTTATCTCACATATCCACCACTAAAATCACAGTCATGCCACATGTTACAAAAATATTCAGATTATCTAAAATATCAAATATTCTGATTACAAAGTCAAATGTTCTCTCGATATTAAAACGCTACCGAACATGTTAAAACAATGCGACAATGACCACGAGCGCCCAAATGGCGGAAAATATGCAGATTAGTCAACAACTTGAAGGACATTTTGGCTAATGCTAGAGATACTTCGAGACAGAAAATATCACGATTAGTTACGATCTATACTATTATATATTTAGCACCTGTGCACAATTCAAATATATCATTATGAATTAATCTACCGAGATCACTTGTGACTTCTTCCAATACAACGATCTAAGACATAAAATTTGAGGAGTAACCGTTGCGCATCTTAAGAAATTTGGATATTTCTTTTGCAACTTGTGACTTCTTCCAATAGAACGATCTAAGACATCAAATTCGAGGAGTAACCGTTGCGCATCTCAAGAAATTTGGATATTTCTTTTGCAACTTGTGACTTCTTCCAATACAACGATCTAAGACATCAAATTCGAGGAGTAACCATTGTGCAAACAAAGTTTGTTGACCAAGAAATTTGGAATGAATTGCTTAGTAGTTGCTCACATTTAGACAGTGGTAATAATGTTAATAATTTCTTGCATGTTTGTATGGTTTTGATTGTAATTTAGCTGTTCGTTTATTGTTAACTTTGGATATGAATAAATCCTACGTAAGAGGTTACAAAAAATATTTGAAAATATCTCAAATCTTCATATATTTGGCTTGATGTCTTGCATGTCACTTCATGCTTGTTCCTATTCAAAAACTGTCTACAGATTTAAAATGTTTTTGCGTGTGAATAAAAATAAAAAATTGTTCCGTTGGACGCTGTCAGAGGGATAAATGAGTCGAAGCCCCGCAAAAATACGCATCTCTTCATTAAATGTTAAAAGAGAATTTATGCTCATAAATGCAAGCATTTTATTACAGGAACTAGCCAGAAAGGGAGAAAATATCTCGCTATCATTTTATGTACATGCTATGAGGTATAATGTTAAAAAGGCAAAAAAATATATATATTGCAAAAAATGTGTACTTTGATACAATGTGTAGATTAAGATAAGAGAACAAAGTAAGAGATCAATCAAAACGCAGAGCGCGAGATAAAATTTTGTTAATTGGCACAACAACAAATAAAATGCTAAAAAGAGGATGTGCAATCATGTTAACGCTCATGTGGCACTTGCGAGAGCCTATCATAGCAACGATCCCATTGAAAAGTGTATAATAAAACTAACTGCATTACCAGTCACACCTGTGGTAACAGCCACCTGCCAAAAGTGGTCAGAGGTACTGTATTTCTGTCGAACAGAAGCATGTCATCTATACGAACCGTTAACCCTCTCATACCCCGCTACTTTTACAATCCAATTTGTCAGAATAGGAACTCAGACAATTCCCCTACTTTTTGTATTATTCATTGGAAAGCCACACTCTCTAGCTTTCAAATGGTACATAACTCAACAGTAGAGGGCAGTATATAGTGAAACAAGAACAGATCCATTCTTCCTTGTGAACAGTGTTCAATGGCGCCAAAATGCGACTAAGGGAATGAGAGGGTTAAGCGCAGATAAGAAAGCTACAGTTTACCTGTTTTTATGTAGTATACCTATGGGTGAACAGGTAAACAGTAGCTTTCTCTTCTGGGCTGAAGCAATCTTCGGTGGCCACTATAGACAGGTTTACACTATAGAGTCAATCTGCTTTAGCAACAACCTGTATAGAAAAACCACCTGTCCATAATGACCACCTTTCTTGACTCCCTAGAATACAGTTTACATATAAATGAACCTACAGAGACTGCTGATGTTATACATGTAGACCCCTTTTGTGTCTCCCTTGGGTGGTCTTTATAGACAGGTTTGACTGTACTTCAGTATTCAAGCATAAATTTTATATAAGCATATGCATACCTCTTGGGAGATCTAATTCATAACAGGTTATAGAAGGTGCTGTAATCACAATCAAATAGTAAAATCCCGCGTGTGCATAAAAGTAAGATTAACAGGGTTCCCACAGAAATTTGAAACCAGAATTTCGTGACTTTTCCCTGACTAAATTGCTGTTTTCCATGACTTCCTTTCAGGCAAAGTTTTAAAAATTTGCTCATATTATGACGATGGCCATCAATTATAATATCAGAATGGGATCAAAGTGTATCAAAGTTACAAGACACAACTAACTGAAAAGCTGCCGTAGCCAAGTAGTAAATAAAATTCCATGACTTTTTCGTACATTTTCCATGACATTCCATTTCCAAATTCCTTGACTATCCATCACCAAAACTATTTCCAGCATTTCTCATGACTGTGGGAACCCTAGCTAAGTGAAAATATGTAAAATGCTACCTAGGTCAGTGAAATAAAAGCTCAGAGTGCTAAAAACAAAGACAAATGCCTCCTTTTTTCCTTAACAGGCTAAAAAAAAAAGGAACTGAGTGGGCAAGACAAGCATTAGGGTTACCAGCTGCACATTGCGAAATCTTCGTTTTTGGTCTTCCCAACCAGGACGACGTCCTAGGCCACTCCCTAAATTGGCAACTCTTGTGTGGATTACAAAAGGGTCACTATGAAAACAAATATCTGTCAATTGCCCAAAAGACATTCAGACAGTGCTGAAACATACAAGTTGAATGCAAATAGTAATTCATTCTTAATATGCTTTGCTGTTGGCAAATTATATCTGGATTATAAAAAATGATATGCACCCTACTGACCAAGATACTTCATAAAACTGCAGAATTTCAATTCCAAATTAAATCTACTTTAGCATTTTAATCAGGTAATCTGGACTACATAAATCAAACATTTTCTGAATACAATAATAAAATAAACTACTGCAGGTGTCAAACCATTCACTTAATTCCTTTGCTCTTTTCCTATGACATTTGGAATCAAATCAACATAGTAATTTACATACTATGATTCCCATTCACACAGGGGGAATTCCCGGATTACATTCTGGGAAACCCCCTTCGACACATACCGGGGATTCCCCCCTGAACAAAAACAAAATCATTCCTTAATCCATAACAGATTTGCATTCCAAAATTCATCGCTGCTAGTTCAAATTGACCTGCATTTGAATGAAAGTAATTATCTAGTAGCATTTCTGCAAGCGTAGATGCATTTCATTAAAAATTTGATTGCAATTAGTTATGCTACAGATTAAGACGATTAAAACTTTTAAGAATAACTCCCCTACCAATCATGTGACATTCAATAAGTATCAAATCAATCAATTCTATTACCAAGCCCCATATATAGAAAACCATGTGGGAAGCATTGACGGACTGCTATATCATGAGCAGCAATGCGCTACTTCCAATGCAGTTGGTTATATTGAGGTGCTCAGCATTTGGTGAAATGTGGGTAATCCCTCTCAAAAGGCACTGCCTAAGGTCGAGAAGGTACTGATTCCTGCGCTTGTGTTTCCCACAACTAACCCTACTAAAACACTGCAAAAACTGTGGTTTTATTCAAAACAAAGTATCTACATTGTGCAACAACATAAAAGGGCTTAGAACAACTCCAGCGATTATTTCAATTGATTGACATACCTAAATCTAATAAAATGTATATTTCAACATCAAGATATAGTACAATTACCCAATTAGAATAAGATAAATTCTCCATTGGTGTTGTTCTAAACAAAAATTTAGTGTGCTACAAAAATACATACCAAATCGGTCTGTAATTGACACCATATGTTTTTGCAGTGCATGAGTTAGATAGAGCCATTCTAACACTTTACCTGGTTTGGCAAAATATAGATACTGAGTGCCCTAGAATTAAATACCATGACTTTTGCAGTGCATGAGCATAAGTCCTTGGTGTTCCATTGGTGTTCTGTTGATGTGCTGTTGGTATTCTATTGGTGTACCGTCGGTAAACCATTGGTGTTATGTTGGTGTTCCATTGGTATACCATTGGTGTTCCATTGGTGTTCCCTTGGTGTCGCATTGGGTCAGATGTGCAGCTGGGCCAGCCTGTCTTGCACCATCAGAAGTCAATCGCCTTGGTAGACGTACTGGTACGGCCTCGCTCTCGTCGGACTCAGCGGGTACGTGCTGTAAATGTTACCCGACGGCGACCGAACATACAGCGGTCGGTTGTACGGAGGATGATGGTGGTACTGGTGAGGGGGTGGGCCAGGGATGGGGGAGGGGTGGTAGACCTGGGGCGGGACTGTGGGCGAGTGGAGGACTTGAGGCGGGAGGGGGCCTGGAATGTTTGCAGGGCGGTAGTGAAGCGGATGCTGCGCCAAGGTCGGCAACGCTCCTCCTGGAGAGCTGATGGGCGTGCTTCCGTAGGAATAACTCACCAGCTGAGAGGCAGACTGCAGGTGATGCGGCGGCGGCTTCGGCTTGTGCGACGGACTACCAAGATGAGTCGCCGTAGTTCTTGACAGTGCCGCGCTAGCTGCGGTCGCATGCAGCTGTCGCTCTTGGATGCTCCCTGATGGCTGTAGATGACTGGTTGGATTGAGGGATCTCTGAGTCGGGGGTGGATCAGTCCGGTTTGACCGCTTCCGTGACGCCGCATCGTTCCTTGAGGCTAGTACCGATGGTAACAGGTTGTTGTTAACATTACTGGGGAGGGACGGGAGAGTGCTACTGCTTGAGTTATTGTTGTTATTCGCTGCCGTTGAAGACGGTTGCGGCGGGATTGACGGAGTCTCCACATTGGATCCTCCCACGCTCTCCGTCTGCAGCAACGGGAGATTGATGAATGCGATAGCCGAGTCCGACCGGTGATTCGACGGCCTCTCTTTCTTCAGTCTCAACTCTGTTTTACCTCATAAAACATTTGATATCTCCCCACCCTGAACTCCTGCGGACCTATCCCCATAATCATCCACATCAATCTCTTCTTTTATCCTATCAACGCCTCTCCTCAACGCACTACCCCGTGCGACCTCGTTCACGACCTTCACCACATTATCCTTCACATCGCTAAACGACCTCTTCTTCCCTCCGCTCCCGCTCTTCGTCAGGCTCTGCTTCTCGGCGTCGCCCCGTGGACCTTTCCTCGTCGTTCTCGTGTCCGGGCTCGGGTTGGGGCTATCGGGGATGGTGACGCAGCTAACCACGTTACTCCGACTCCCCTTGATGACGTCACTGCCTCTCTTGGTGATGGGGGAACCCCCTAATGATGAACAAGTTGAGCCGGGGGAGGAGGGGATGTTGTGACGGGCGTGGCCAGCATCGGGGCTTGCACTCAGGATACTGTTGGAGCTGCTGAGTGAGCAGCTGTGTGTTATGCTGTTGTCGTTGCATGCAGTACAGGTTTTGTCTTCACATCTAGAGATGAAAAAAAAAACAGACAAGATAAACGTAACATGGTAATTTTGTCCCCAAATTATCTAAATACGTTGATAATCTTGCAGATGTGTCTTTGCGATGAAATTTGAAATAAAACTACGATTCTTGTCGTAAAATATCTTAACTCGAAATTGTGTGAAGACTGGTATTATTGCATTCTGTACTTTTCAAAATACTATAAAATGATTGAAAATTTGATCAGAATGAGATCTTTTTCCTTTGAAAATAAATGAGTATTGATTGCAATGAAAATGGCAATAATGATAGTGATGGTAGTGATCAACAAGATAATAGGGGTAAGAGGTTCTGGGGACAATTATGATAATATGGCAATAATGATGATCCATATTAACATGTTCTCAAAATTAGGGGACGGAGGCCATAGTGAGCAGAAGAGACAGATGCCTGGGACAAGGTAAATGACCTCCATTCAAGCATCAACAATAGCTAGATAGACAAATAAGAAATCTCCATCCTTCTCATTCTGAGGATAAATGTTGAACAAGAGTCGCAACTGGGATTTTCTTTTGTGATCATGAAGCTATTGTGAATGCTTGAATGAAGCTGTTTGCGTTATCCAAGTCCTTTTTCCCTCCAGGTCGTTGTTTCACCAAGATAAGAAAGACTTTAAGAATGATTTTACGCACGACTGGTACC
>BQKZ01001016.1:87430-99022 GCA_036244855.1 Temnopleurus reevesii
ATATAGAAGTATTAAGAGAGAGAGAGAGGGGGGGGGGGTGAGAGAGAGAAATTGCGGCAAGGGGCTATAGAAAAAGGCAGATATAACTTTCAAAGTGGCACAGGGAGACTGCTCGGGACAATATAAACCATCTCAAAGAAACAGTCCATAAGAACAAGACATATACACTTGTAGAAACAGACACACAACCTAAAACATACAACATAAAACACACAAACACACTAACATACATGAGTCAAAGACTAACCTGTGTGAATAACTGGGGCTGGATCTGTAGACTCTGAGGTTGTGGGGCTTGACTGACCATCGCCACATGGTTATCAACTCGTACTGGATACACCTGTAATGGCTAAAAAGAACAAATTTGTAAAGATGATTCTCTTTTGGAACACAAAATTATTGCCGGTCCTATGCCAGAGGAGCTACATTCTATTTGTAACAAGCCAAACAAATGAAGTTAAAAACTTTCTTATCAGAACATATTCGCTTTTCATCACCGAATAATATAAATAAGAAGGCAGGATTTGGTGTGAACAGCGAAATTGCCTAACAAAGACATTTTTTGGACCTATTGCAATGGGTCTGGTCTGTGGTAGTGTATGGTTGCCGTTGTTGTTGAATGGCATTCTGCGACATCCTCTATGCTATCTAAGGTACTTGGTAAGAGCTGTAACTTTTGATCGAGAATGTAAGGGTTAATAGAATACAGTAGAACCAAACAAAACAAAATTTTACCTGTTGGAATGGGTCTGGTCTAGGGTGCTGTGTGGTTGCCGGTTGTTGCTGGTTGGTGTTCTGCAACACCCTCTGTGCAATCTAAGGTGCTTGGTAAGATGTGTAAATTTGATTGAGGGTGTAAGGGTTGACACCAAATAAAATGACTCCCTACCTATTGGTTGGGGGTTCTGTGACACCCTCTGTGCTATCTAAGGTGCTTGGTTGGAGGTGTCAGGTTTGATTGGAGGTGTAAGGTTTGATAGAAGAAAGGAACACCAAACAAAATGATTCCTTACCTGTTGGAATGGGTCTGGTCTAGGGTGCTGTGTGGTTGCCGGTTGTTGCTGGTTGGTGTTCTGCAACACCCTCTGTGCTATCTAAGGTGCTTAGTACATGTATGAGGCGTAAGGATTTTTAAGGGGTGTAAGGGTTGGTGGAAGACATTAACACCAAACAAAATGATTCCTTACCTGTTGGAATGGGTCAGGTCTTGGGTACTGTGTGGTTGCCGGCTGTTGCTGGTTGGTGTTTTGCGACACCCTCTGTGCTATCTGAGGGGGTTGGTACGGAATATAGGGCCCGGATTGAAGGTGGTACTGAAGAAAAGGGAATTCTGGTGCCTGAGATCTGATCGAAGTTCCTAGGGTCTGTGAGTGTGCCTGTTCCAAAGAGAAAATGAATAAAAAATAAATTTTAAATAAAAATTCCAAACCGCAGATGCCCAACCTTTTACAATGAAAAAGAGGGGTGACATTTCACGCAACGAGAAGAAAATATGGGAATTCCATCACAAAAATAAGGAAAGCTCTATGTAAAAAGGAGTTTCGGATAGTTGAAAATCATATCAATATCCACACGTCAAGAATCTTTGAAGGTTTCTGGTACTTTAATAAATTAAATATGCTTAAATTCTTACAAAGAAAACATCTTGCACAACGTTACTTTGCCCCCTTTCATCCCTAAAAGGTGGTAGCATTTTTAAGAGATCAAAGAAAATGTTCCATCAACTTTTTTTCTAACTAAATATAAAGCTGCCATGGCGTTGGTATTAAGGTCATTTTTTTTCAGGAAGGTTCGTAAATTCAATTTAAGTTTTTCCTTAATTCCAAAAATCTTTAAAATGTTTTACCAATACAGCAATGTGATTCATTTTGAAAATAAACTTTTTTGGGGACGTAAGGAAACATGCTGTGTGAGTAAGGCAAAGGAAATGAATGCTGTACATAAAACATTCCATGTCAGCCTGAAATGTCTCGCACTCTATAAATGATACTGACTAATTTCTCATGAGCATGATGTAAACAAGAACAGTTTGGGGTGGTCAATCTGTAAAGAATTGAGTCACCAAATAGGCATGGTCTGCATGTATACTTTCACAATTGGCTGGGAGTCTTGTTTGAAAATAACAATCAACGATTAGTTGCTATGTTTGTCATGTAAAATGAGCATGGTTTCATTCTTTGAAAAAGATCACTTTGTAATTGTGAAGAACTTTAACTATCTTTAAAATCATTCTTTATGCTGAATCATTGCAAAAGCAGTTTAAATGTATTCAACACATTTGATATCTTTGAAAATAAAAATATCTGCAAGTATAACAAAATAAAATAACATTGACAATGGGAAAGGAGTGAAAATAGATCAGTGCTCAGAAAGCATGTGGTTTGGGCCATTGAAATGATCATGCTCTCCTAGCCAAAGCTCCCCTTATAAATCAGTCCACACATGGTGCATTGCGATTGAGAGTTTAACAACTGGCCTGTCATGTTTGAGAGTTTAACGACTAGCCGGTCATGTTTAATTGCTTGTATCTGGACATACAGGACCATTAAGCTTTAACTCAGGTGATACCTTTCTTGCCCAAATGTTTAGAATAATGAACATTGCATCAGCAAATCAGCTAAATTTTATTTCAATTCTCGACAATGTTAACCAATGCCTTTAACATACAAGTTTGAAAAAAAACTTTGCAGGAGTGACAGATCTTCTTTTTTTTTCTTCAGATGGTAATACGAATCTGAAAAAGTGGTTTTGAGGTTTACTGAGTCAGTCAACAGCATAAAGTGAAATGTCATCCTTGGAGTGATATCAACTCCTAGAAGCTGAATATATGTGAACCTCAAAAGTCACATGGATTTAACTTCAATTTTAGTATTTCTTATGAGAATCAAGATTTCATGCATTTTGTTAATAAAACAGTCAGCATCATCGCTTGTATGTCAAAAAATAGCTGTTGTTTTTCCCGCTAGCCATTTCACTGATTAAAGCAAGTGGGTTATAATCTACTTCATCTGGTCAAAAGTATGACTTAACCAGAATTTGAAAAGGAAGGTGACAACTTCAAATTCCGTGTAATGCCTATATTTGTAATAAAACAGCCAGCATAATCACTGCAGGTCAAAAATAGCTGTTGTTCTTCACGATAGCAATTTCACTGAGTAAAGCATGTGGGTTAGCATCTACAGTACTTCATCTCGTTATAGGGCTTACATCAGTGTTTGAAAAGATGGGCTACATCTTCAGATCTGTCTACTGCCTATATTTGTAATAAATTCTGTGTAATGCCTATATTTGTAATAAAACAGACATAATGCCTATATTTGTAATAAAACAGCCAGCATCATCACTGCGGGTCAAAAATAGCTGTTGTTTTTCACGCTAGCCACTCCACTGATTAAAGGTGGGCGTACGAGACAAATAAAATGTCAGCCAAGAGGCCTCAAAATGCCCGTCTGACCATTAATAACTAATGTATCGCCACGGTTACCGATACATCTAGGCACAAGTGGGTGAGTGGTTAGGCAATGAAAATGTCAACATATGCAGGTTACGCTTATCACTTGTGACGGACCACGGGCGTTAAGCGGAGATGCCAACTGTTCCAGAATAATGTGAATCACTTAACAGGTTGTCCAAATGCATACCTGCCAACCCTGACAGTTAAGAAATAGGAAGAAGTAACCTTAAAATGGCAACAATTGGAAACTTCCTAAATTTCCTATCCAATACTACCGACAGAAGGCATACAGGCATTGTTACCATGCAGTGAGCAAACAAATTGGTAAAGCTGTCATGTGATTCAAGCTTCAATTTCTATCCTTATGCATATCCAGAGATGCTAACTATTGCAGAACATGCATGACATCAAAATTAGAATGTGAATAATTCAACAGCTGAATAAAAATGATAGAAAATGCGACGACAATAACCATAATCTCCGCAGGGAAAAGTAATAAAAACCTTGAATTGATATTGAAATACACCTCTCGCACATTCCTGAACAGTTGGCATGTCTGCATCATGTGTAACATGTAGAACAAGGCCATTTTTAAAATCATTTCAAATGTTGGTAAAAGCATGTCACAAACAGCGTTGACATTGACAGTATCAAATATACGTTGTTTTCTTGCTTTTTAAAAGCAGATCTTTATTCTCCACTCTCCATTCTATTATTTCTTTTTCTGCTGTGTAAGCGCATAGGGACATGCTATGGCTATGTGTTATGCGCTATAAAAGAACTGAATATTATTATTATTATTGAGCGAGACTGACAGCATAGAAAAAAAACCCTAGTTTTGCTTATCTTCCCATCTATTCTCATAATATTAAAGTGCTGGCATGTCACAAAAATTGTCCACTTGGAACTAGAATAATATTACAAAAGTGAAATAGCTGCATAAATTGATGTGCTATTTCTGCTTATCTGGCAGTATACTGTCATGTCACATAAATTACAAATGAAATTATATAGATGGTCAGAGATGCCAACCGTTCCAGAATATGCATGAGGTGTACTTCCAGATGAATTCAAGGCTTTCATAACAAGTGAATGGCTGACAGCGCGACTATGCTTGCTCTTGCTTTCTCTCAGTTCTGTTCAGCTGTTGCATCATTAACATTCTAATTTTGACATCATCCACATTCCGAAATTAAAGCCATCTCTGATATTATAAAAGAGATTCCATAAATAGTCAGAGATGCCAACCGTTCCAGAATATGCATGAGGTGTTTTTCCACATGAATTCAAGGCTTTCATCACAAGTGAATGATTGAATGTGGTTATTGTTGTTCTTGTTTTCTCTCACTTTTCTTCAGCTGTTGCATTAATCACATTAAAATTTGATCTCATACATATTTCATAACGATTGGCATCATTGATATTATAAAAAGAGATCCCATAAATGGTCAGAAATGCAAACCATTCTGGAATATGCAGGAGGTGTATTTTGGTGTGAATTCAAGGTGTTTATCACAAGTGAATGGCTGTGAGCATGGTTATAGATTGTTCATGTTTTCTCTCACTTTTGCTCAGTTGCTGCAATTTTCACACATCTATTTTGACCTCATACATATCCCGTACAAAAACAGTTGGCATCTCTGATATTATAAAAGAGATCCCATTGATGGTTATCTGACGCTGATGACGTGAAATAAAGCATCAATTTGGTTCATCTGACACTCCAACCACTCTCAAACTGATAAGAATGCTTTCTACAACTGAAGGTCATTCTGATGCATTATGTAATGCACTCTAATTTCAATCTGATAATGGCCACCAATTGTGTGAACTAAGATTTATATATTTATCAGGTATAGCAGGTCCTGAATGCCAGTCTTTTGGTTTTTATGCACGCAAACATCTAAATATTCATGAAGGACCATTGAAAGTCTCTTAATAAAACCTAAAAAATTGAAGTGTTTCTTGTATGCAATGCTTACAGTAAAATTAACGGTACTAAATAATCGAAATTCATCCAAACATGCAAAAATTATTGGTACCCAATGGTATTGAAACTTTCATCACACATAGATGCTGATCTTTTAGTGTGCATAAATTTCATTATGATCAAATTCTTACTGGTTTCGGAGGTTGAAATTTTCTTATCTCTATACAGGAGTACTTGGTGCCCAATGGAATTGAAACTCTCATCACACATATAGGCCCATCTTCAAGCATACATAAATGTTAGCAAATTCAGATTGGTAAGCAGGTTGCAATTTTCATTTTTTTTTTTTTTTTTTTTAGTCCTGGGCCATTATAATAAGAGCCAAAGTTTAATGAATATCAGTGAAAATGACGCATCTACAAAAGTTTGAGCTTAAACAATACCTGGTTCTGTATGGCTGCATTGAGCTGGTTGTTGAAAGCGATGTTGAGGTTCCCTGCACTTCCCGACGGGGTCATAACCCCTCCGAAGCTGGCCGGGACGCTGGGTAGGTTACCCTCAAAGAGCTGGGTGCCTCGCTTGCAGACCTCCATCGCTCGCACCGATGCCTTGGTACTAAAGAATTAAGGAAACAATATGATAGTATAATAAATCTTAGAAAAAAATATGTTAGATGATAGTGTCTCTACCATGATTCTTTCTTTTTTTTATTGTAGTTTTGTAAATTTTTATTTTTGTATTTCACAATAATTGATTAGGCCTATTCCACCCGAGCAATATCATAGGAATTGGACAAAGTAAACAACTTCATTCAAGCCTTCACAATAGCTTCATGGTCACAAATATAAGTGGCTTCTCCACTCGCTCACTGAGCAGCTGTGACACCTGTTCAACATTTCTTTGCAGAATATGAATGAAGGAAATGGCTTTTATGAATAATGGAAGTAGCTAACATTGTTCATAATCCTTTGTTCCTTCTGGAAGTAGAGGAGGATACTGATTATCATTTACTGCTGAACGGTAATATTTGAAAGATAGTGGGGAAGGAAAGATAGATAGAGAGAGAAAGAGAGAAGACCTGAAGATAAAATAATAAATGCAGTCGAAAAAGACGTTCAGGGAAGAGAGAAATAGAGAGTTATGTTCAAAATTAAGAAAACAAACAAAAGTGATTATGGAGAAGAGGTACGTAGAGAAAGAAAAAAAAGAAGGGACAAGTCATTCTCTCATAAAAATGCAATTAAAACAAAAAAAAGGAAACAAAGAAGAATTTATATTTGCTTCCTATAGTTGGCATACTAGGCTGAATTCATCAGACTAATAAAATAATGGTGATTGGGCGCATCTAGAGGGCTTATCATCTATCATGTAGGATCAGAAGAGAAAGACGTGAATAAAGAGGAAGAAACAAAGAAAGGAGGAAAGAAGGACAACTAAAAGGAAGGAAGAATGAGAGAAGGAAGGAACAAAATACTTACTTCCTTCAATGTGCATACTCAGCCAGATGTGTCAGACTAACGAAAGGGTGATTGAGAGCCACAAGTGGGAATATCATCTCAGTATCGGAAAAGAAAAAAGGAACGAGAGGAAAAGGAAGAGGAGGAAGAGGAAGAGGAGGAAAAGGAAGAGGAGGAGGAAAAGGAAGAGGAGGAGAGAGGGGACGGAACAAAATACTTACTTTCTACAGTGTGCATACTCGGCAAGATGCGTCAGACTAACAAAAGGGTGGTTGAGAGCTTCTAGAGGGGTTATCCTCTTGTCTGGATCGATCGTAAGCATCTTCTTCAGAAGCTCAACAAACTCTCTCCTAAATGTGGTAAAAAGTGAAACAAATGAATTCATTAAAGATTGACATTTTGATATATTGCATTGTCTACATTCAAGGGCAAATCATTTTATCACTGGTGCAGCAAAAATACAAGAAATCACCATTTTTTAATTTTATTTCAAAGAAATATTATTCATTATTCTATATGGTGATTTGATAATTATGATGGACTGAATGCCTCATTTATTCTTTTTTTTTTAATCTTTGTCTCTTAATTTTCATTTTTCAATCTATTAATTTATGATTAATTTGTTTCATTGAGTAAATCTTATTTACCTTTTTTACTTAGTCATAATTTTATTCTACGTTTTTTTTTATTCATCTTATTCTATGTTTAATTAGTTATTATCTTATTATCATTGCTTTTCAAGGGGTCAGGACAGTGCATAGTGTAGTTTGTGAATCCAAAATTAAGAGAGGAACAGTTCCCTGAGAATTAAAATTTGTCATGGGATGATTAGATAAGATTTGTTTTAAAAATGACCCCTATTCTGAAGGTCGTAAACAGGAAGTAATTCAGAGTGTCAATCTTTTGAACCAGATAATCACTTCCTTATCTGTCAAAGGGCAAAATCCTTTCTATTAATTCCCAGAAAATGATAAAAGCCTGAAAATATGATTAATAGGGATATTTTCCCAAATCCTTCTCTCATTTCCATTTCCTGGAAAAAAATATGTATAACGACTCCCCCCCCCCCCCTTCTCTCACTTTAAGGGAGAGTAGTGGAGGGTAGTGAAGCGTAGAGTGTATTTGCAAATCAAAAATTGAAAGTAATATAGCAGAGAATGAAAATTTGTCTCAAGGTAATAAGATAAAGACATGCCATTAGTTGAAAGGAATGACCCACAATCTTAAGGTCATCAACAGGAAGTAATGTATAATGACAGTCTCCCAAACCATGTAATCACTTCCTTATAGGTCAATCCTTTCTCTCAATTCCTGGAAAATCATACGGGACTGGAAATACGATGATAAATAGGGTGATTTCCCTTGTTCATGATGTCTTGTTGACTAATAATTTCTTTAATTCCTTTGAATGTGAGGATCAGTCCATTACAATCAGAGCTATTTTGGTGGCTACCTGACTGTAGTTGCCATCTCTGTTGATTTCCTAAATCATAAAAATGCTGAAATTGGGAAGGCCTATGTGGTTAAGGGGTGTTGCTCAAAAACTGAAATAATTTGTACGTTGCGGAACTGATTTCCACAGTTGATGTATTTGAACCAGTGTTGTATACACATCTTAAATGGGCAGATGCTGCACCACTCAAAATGAGTGATTCAATAAGGAAAGGAAAGGATGTAGTTTAGAGGCGTGTATCATTCAATTCTGAATATTTACGCCAGAAGAAGAAGAGAGAAAGAGGATCGCCATCTTAACGTCTCCATCCGAAAGACGGTATGCGACCAGGCTTCGAACCCACAAGCAGGAACTAACCCAAGTCTATGACTGTCCCGAACAGCTTGATTTCAGGCGCACGCCATGGCGCCTCAGTCAATTAACCAACATCCCTCAAGAATAGCATAGGCACTTAGCTCTTAGAAAATCTGGATAATACAAAGGGCTTGTCACAGTGTCCCCGAACATTTTACGGTCACACCATGTCTCTTAAAAAAGACCGAGAAGTAACGCTCAAGCTTTGAAAGTCAGAGAGGGACAGCCGCCATGCAATGGCGACAATGTTTTGTAAGACAGGTAAGGGCAAAAAGCGTAACCAGATTATTTCTGAGATTAGTGCTTGTTAGTCACTGTGCGACCTCATTTCCGAGGTCGCGAACAGGAAGTGGACGTTACCTGTCAGCCTTCTCTGCCAGGTATTCACTTCCTTCCAGGTCGGTGGGGAGGTTGACCCCTGCGATGTCATCCAAGCAGTTAAAGATGTACTTCCTGGCTTCCTTCGACTTCACGCTCGTCTCCGTTTCGTGTTCCTCCGGGTTCTGCGGGACGGAAACAAACAAGGTATTCGTCGTTAAGTTGTCGATTCTGATTACGTACTGTCACAGATTATATCTTGATAACCGAACTGTCATGATATGCAATATTTAAAAGACACAAATGTTCGGAAGAAAATTCTAGTGTAGATGAATATTGTACAATAAGGAAATCTTATCAATTTTTTCCTCTATGATTTCAAATTTGTCTCGGTTCCGAGTTCCTTGGGGTTTTGTGGGGACGGAAACAAACAAGGTATTCACGGTTTAGCTGTTAATTCTGACTACGCACTGTAACAGATTAGAACTGTCATGATAGCACAGTATTTAAAATGACAAAACTGTTTGGATGGAAATGATAGTGTTGTAGAATAAAGAAATCTTGTAGATTCTTTTCATGGTTTTTATCCTTGTATTCATCTTGTGTTCCTTTGGGTTTTGTGGGGACGGAATCAAACAAGGTAGTCGCCGTTTAGCTGTCATGTATAATTACGAAGATTCAGAGATCATGATAATAACTGAGAACTGTCATGATATGCAGTATTTCAAAAAGAAAACGTTTTGATTAAAATGATAGTGTAAATGCCAATTGTGTAATTAATAGGGATTTCTTCATGATTCTTTTTATGGATTTCACACCTTTCTTTGTCCCGTGTTCTGAGGTGGTTCTGAGGGCTGGAGACAGAAAAATACAAGGTATTTCCATTTAGCTGCACAGAACAACTGACATTGACAATAGTCATGATATGCAAAATCCCACTAACAAATGTTTATATAGCCTCCATGCAGATTGTAGAATGATGGAAACTTGTATAATCTTCTTTATGTATCAAAAATACAATGTATTCACTGTCTAGCTGTCTATTTGGATTATGCAAAGCCACAGATTATCACAATAATAACAGAAAGCTGTCATCATTTGTTGTATTCCAATAACAAATGATTGTACACTTAGCAAACGTTTGTAGAGAAATCATAGAATAAGGGGATCTCCCTTATTTTGAACAACATATATATCCTCCGTACAATTGTATAAAATTAAGATTGCATAATGCAATAGATCAGAATAAAATTATTTGTCATGATTTTTAATATAAATTGTGTGTTCTTTAATGAATAATTATGTACTGGTTGACTGTAAATTGAGTGAATGTTGTTGAATCTTTTCATTATCCACAATTTGGAATAGAGAACTAAGCTTTTGCCACTTGTAAAACACGTTCTGATACAGGTTTATTTCATAGATTAACTCAAATTTTCAAAGATCATTATTTCAAAATGAAATCCATGTCGAAGAAAAAATTACACCTTTGTACCAAATGAGTCAGGAGAAAGAGGACGGAGCAACGCATCATAGAATTATCTTTTTTCCCGTTTAAAAAGAATATTTCTATCAATGCCTGTCTTACGAGATGATTTCCCCCGCAGGCAAGCAAATGCCTACATTCATGTTGCGCCTTAAAATGCATCTCACACGAATCACTCCTGTAACATCTACCTTGAAACATCACGAGAGATCGGATTTCACGACTCTGTCATCACCAGAAATACCCCAGCCTTGCCAATTTCTTTTCGATTTTGTCTCTCTTTGCCACCATCCCCATAGACCCATTATGGAAAGCTAGAAGAGTCATCACAAATTGGCATTGGGGAAGAAAGCAATGAGAAATTGGCTGATAGTCTGAATATCCAGGTACTTAAAGCCCAAGTATGGTTTTGGTAAAGATGAAGAAATGTGAATTTTGGGGATGTTATATCATGACATGTAATTCTTATACACATTTTGAGACCATAGCATATTTAATTACGAAATGATTCTTGTGAAAATTTGAATTTGACCGTTAAATCATATTCAGCACCCTCTCTTGGTTATAGCATTAATTTGCTAGTTACCGAGCATATACAAAGTTATTTCCGAGATTTGACAATAGAATGATATAGAGATGTACACAACAATTAAATTCTGAAATTTTCATCCAATTCTGAGTATGGGAAGTTGTCCTTTATCAAGGAAGAAAATATTGAAATAGTGTGGTGTTGCACCACACTATTTCAATTTGCACATTTTAGGTTATACTGTAGCTTTTCCCAAACTCGTTTATTTTTTGCACAATCTTTTGTGCAATATGTGTATGATACTATATTTCATTTTATATAGATTTGAAGACAAAATCTGGTGATAAAAATATTCGCTTTTACCAAAATTGTACTTGGGCTTTAAAGTCAATATGATTGCGAGAAGGAGCATCATTTTTATATGAGTCAGGGAATACCAGCGCAAAGATTTCTATGAAATTATGATGACCTTAGACCTAAGAAAAATAACAGTAATTCTACAGTATAATGGTTCCACAGACATCCTTCATTAAACTATTAAACTACAAAAACTTCATCCTGGTTTCATAAATTCTTGTAGGGACATTTTACAGATGTGCAGGGGGGGGGGG
>BQKZ01001017.1:12665-26597 GCA_036244855.1 Temnopleurus reevesii
GCTAGCGCCCTCGTTGTTGAGCTTCGGGGATGGTGGTGTCTCTCGTGTTCCTCTCTGTCTCTCCTCTCGGCTTCCTTCTGCTGGTGGGGTTTACCTCCCCTGCCTGGCACATCACTCTGTGATTATGAAGAATAAAGATTAAACTTTGATTTGAGCAAACGGGTCAGTGTTTCACCAGATCGTTCTTAAAGTTGAAGAGTACATATAACTATTGTAATCCGCATAAGTTTCTCAATCATTCAGCAAAAGAAGTGATACCACTCATGCATAAACTCATTCATAGAAGTCTTTCGTGACATAAGGAAACACCGCCCAGGGAGGTGTTTCACCAAGATAAGAAAGACTTTAAGATCGACTGGTATCCCTTCTTGTGCGTAATAATTCATAATAGTACGCGCATTCAGCGCAAGAATTGATACCAGTTGATCTTAAAGTCTTGCATAACTTTATGAACGATTTGGTGAAATGCATCCCAGGACTGTTGGGATTGCGAAAGCATGAATGCTCTCCACAACACCCTTGACTGTGTAGAGAGAGGAATAGTACCGCACTGGCTTACTAAAAGACTATTGTCAAAGTTAAATTCTTGAAACATAAATTACATGAATTGCAGATTATGCATAAGTTGTACAGTATTCCAAATCATCAATGAGATATATTATGAAGATACCTAAAGGCAAGCATCCATGTAAAATATCCAAGCAATAATTCTTTACACATAAAATTGTCTCTCCTCAAAAAGAGATTTTTCCCTACAAATAGTCGAAAGATTACATAGCTGAAGACAATGACAATGTGTCAGTCACACATTCACTCTAAGCCTCATTGCAAGGAAGAAGAAATGGAGCGGTTCTTCATGAAAGTATATTTGTTTGTTGATATCCTATTGTAACATGCTGATTCCAAAACGATAGTTTCATATTGTGTTCCTAATAGCTAACTTAAAAAACGATTTAATGAAATAAAGCCCTATAGTAACTCATTGCAAGGGGTAAGAGTGGTTATGCGAGGGCCCCAAAGAAACAGAAAATACTTACGAATTTGAGCATGTTCCAGTCAAAGACATAGTCGTAAGGGTAGCCTAATCGGTGGAAGAGATTGCGAAACAACTGCCTGACAAAGGAGTAGTCTGGCTTCTCCAAAATAATGATTTCATATGGATGTTCTAAATAGCTGAACTTAAAATGATTTCAAGAAATAAAGCCCTATANAGCCCAGGACTGTTGGGATTACGAAAGCATGAGTGATCTTCAAAACCACCTTGACTGTGTAGAAAAAGGAATAGTTTACCCCCTGCTGACTAAAAGACTATTGTCAAAGTGAAATTCTAAAAACATGTAACTTTCATGGATTAACTTAGGGTGTCTTGAAATAAAACCCTAATAATAATAATAATGATAATAATAATATCTCTTATTTACCCAGGGAAGCAAATTTCAGCTGTAAGCTGTTCTTCCAGCGGGCCATGCAAAACATTAGTTATCATTACCCTTCTCCGTTCTTAAATGCCGAGCAAGAAGGCAGATGGTCCCATTTTTATAAGTCTTCAGTATAACTCGGCCGGGGATTGAACCCACGACCTTCCGTTCATGGGGTAGACGCTCTACCACTGAGCCACACATGTCCAGTCCGGTAGATCAATTCATTGCAAGGGACCCAAGAGTGGGTAAGTTTCAGCCCCCAAAGAAGCAGGAAATACTTACGAATTTGAGCATGTTCCAGTCAAAGACATAGTCGTAAGTGTAGCCTAATCGGTGGAAGAGATTGCGGAACAACTGCCTGAGAAAGGAGTAGTCTGGCTTCTCGTCAAATCGGAGATTCCTCGTGTGGTTCAGGTATGTTGCAAATTCAGCTGTACATAAGGAATAAGAAAATATGATCAATGTTAGATCACTCTTTATCATTGAGAAGTGGGGGGCAAGGGGATGGCAGATGAGGGGCTCAGCCCCGGTTGTTTATTTTTTTAAAATTATTTTCCCTGGAACATATTTCATACAGAAAACGATACTTAAAATGTAGTGAAAAAAAATTAAGTTATTTTTACACGTCTCTTTAAAATCAAAGTCCATTCTATAATTTTACTGAACATGGCTTATCCGCTTGTATTTCACAGGTTTATGTATAATTTCACGGTGAATTTCTTTTAATCTCAGTAAAAAGTAAACATACAAAAAATAATGATAAAATATATGTCGCTGAATTCTTCAAATCTAAAAAAAAAATGGGGGAATTACCAGTATTTCAAGTATTTACAAGTATCTTTCAAGTATTTACAGCCGTGAAGCCCTGACAATTTTTAGTGTCATATCCTCATTCTCTATCTCTCTATTATCCCCTCATTCACTCTCTCTCATCGATCTATGACCTCAGCTACGTGTGTTAGGGTTTGGAGCACATCTTCTATTAGGAAGGATGCAACTGTTACTGACAAGAAATCAACTCGGTTTGAGTCACTACCTTGGCTCCCTGCGGACAGATACCCCAAGTAATTCCCTCATTCATAGAGCAAGGTGTTTGGGGGGTAGGAACATGCTCCCATTGCAATGTGTAGAGCTTTAGTGCTTGGATGAATTGTAAATTAACAAAGAGATACTAAATGATATCGAACTTTGCCGTGTGGTGCACAACATTTTGTTTATAAACTCACAGGGGGGAAAAAGTTAGAGTAACTACCACAACTCCTTACAGACAGATAGCTAAGCCAATCCAATCATTCATATCGCTAGTTGTAGAAACATGCTCCAAATGAAATGTGTACAACATGAGCAAACATCTTATGAGATACAATGTAAAGGATATTGAACTTTGTCATGTGGTGCATAGAATATTGTTATCTATCATAACCATTATTACCTGCCTCACAGAAAAAAATTGAGAGTCATTGCCTTCAAAGCTTCTAGTGGACAGAAGATACCAGCAACTACGTAACCAACTCATTTACATTGTTAGGTGCTTGAAGGACCCATAGAAATATGTTCTTATTGCAAGGCCTATGGCGCCTTAGTCATGCTACAGACTTGGTAAAAGTTCATGTTGCACAAACAAAATGCTACATGCTGTTGACCTTTGATATATGGAAGTTTGTTAATTTGGTATGAAAACAATGAATGTGTAGTGTAAGACTGTTATGAAAATGTGCGTAAAAATGTATATCGCTTCAAGTTTCAAAATATGCTTCATTGTCATATTGTTATATGCAATGTCACTTTAAAGCGATAGACCAGTTTTGGGAGGAGGGCGCTTCAGATATTTAACTAGTTTGCGAGCTGCAGTAAAATTATTACCATAATGCAGCTTTTCAATAGTAAATTGGAGCATGTTCATAGTTTGTTTGAATGAAATCGACCTAGAAATGGCCTAATTATCGCAAAATAAAAAAACCTGCTGCGGTCGTACCTCAGAGAACATGCTTCACGTACGAAATGAACGCGAACTCACACACCGCAGACAATACCACCAATCGCACCGCCCATTTCAGGCCGACGCTCCCCGCGCTAAAGCACTTAGCACACCATAGGAACAATGGCGGATTGACCTGTTCGACGTAAAATACACAGATTACAAGCAAAAATGTACTCCTAATATCCTACATAGATATATTTAGGAATGTAAAGCAACTTGTGAATACATCAGCTCGTTTAACATCACTTTCTGCATCCTGGTCATTACGAATCTATACCTTTAAACATTATTAAATTTTGGCATTGTGTTATCTCATGGATGATAAAGTTCAAGTTCAAAATAACACAGGTTCACATGCACCAAACTCTGGCAAAGTCATATTTCATTGTGATATCATGATATCATTCCCATAAACTTGTATAAATTTATAGCACAATGCCACTTGATTGTAAGCATTCACTTGCGTAAATGTTATGAAATGATTTTGATCTCTTGTTGACAGCCAGAATAGAAGGCAATTCAACGTGCATTGTGTAGGGAACTTGTCTTCAATAGGCTTTGTACAGAGGCGCTTTGTCAATGGGCTTTGTATTGATTCCCAGCTAGTTCCCATCCTACTATGAGTCATGTAGTAGGAAAATAGTATAATCATCTCAATCGTGTGCTACAATTTCCTCATAGAATATCCTATCTACTGTATTACATTCCCCCATTCAGGCTTACATTAATGAACATTTACTGATGGTCTGAATTGTATTTTTAAAAAAGGTAAAAATAGGTAGTCTAACAAAAGATGTTCACTGTAAAGGAGAAATAAAAAAAAAAATCTCTGGTAAAAATTTGAGATGAAACACAGGTGAAAGCAACAGTCTCCGATACCAATGATAAATAATAATATTAAATTATAATACTTATAAAGCATTTTTATCACACACTTGTGACCTCTGCAGATTCACTGGTGAAAACAGATGACTTAAAAAAATATATTGCTTCTTGCCGACCATCATACTGAGGATTTTTTTTTAAACTGTTGATACTTTTGATAAAATGGATCCTTGTTACAAAGAGATTGGATATAACAGGATTCCCTTTATAATATGGTGATTTTGTTGGGCCAAGCTCTTTATATTTCTTTCTTAATTTGACCCCGATATAGCAAGGAACCTGATAAATAACAGATAATTTTCATTGTCCCATGGATCTTTTTATAAGGAAGTTTCACTGTATTCTCGTATGCAACATAATTGCTGAGCTGCTACATGTATATCACCTTTGGGATAAAACAATATGCTGCCCCATGGACAAACATTTAAACTCAGACCGTATTCTCATATGGATTGTAAAATGTTGACTGTGATTCACTTTTGCTTCACTGGTGATAGTCTAAACAGGAATATGGTTTCAACTGCTGTAAACTGGATTCCAATCGGCCTCAGGAAATGGCTTAGGTTGTTTTTATGTATTGAAAAAAGGTGATAGGCGAAAACAGGATATCTGCATGTGTACATGTCCATGTACAGATTAAATCCGGCTAATTCTATGTTTCTTTTCAATATGATGTTATCAAGAAAAAACAATCTAATCAATGGCTAGTGTAAGAAATATGCAGATTATTATTATTGCTTATATCGCTACAAGTGCAGATGATTTGCTAGAAAAGGAGGGTTTACAAATGTAATTAAATTTACATGAATTTCTTGCAAACGAACATACATGGTAAAACCAGTTGATAACAATAAGACTACGATACTTGGAATCCAGTTTGCATACACTACTTGTTATGTCGGGCAAAGCTTTGGGGTTGTCAAGAACAACTTTTGTGTTAGAGGTATGCATAAATTTTGCATAGATGAGTAAACCCCCCTATTGCATGCCAATTGAATTTCATTCAAGAATGTTCAATGGGACCACCTCCCCCTCTCTTATGCTCTTTCGTAACTTTCTTGTTTGTAAATTGATGATTATATATTTACTGATTTTTTCCCCTATTAATGCAAAAAAAAATAATAATAAAATTTGAGGAATAATTTGAAGTGAAATTATTTCCCAAAAAAGAAACACAGCTCTATAATAAAATCAATGGGAAAGCCAGAGAAAAAAAGGAGCCCAGTGGAAAAACAACTCAACTTGAAATGGAAAGAAAGGCAGGAAAAAATGTGAGGATCATTATAACGTGTGTGAAATAAACTAAGACAATTTGGCAGCCCGTAGGTTAAGAGGGCTTTAAAGTGGAAATGAGAAATCATTTTGACTGACAAAAATAAGGGAGTGTTCCCTCCTCACTGGCTTTGTATTGGCTGGGGGCAACACCATTGATATTACATGACTTGTTTTCAACATAATCAGTGTCTCCTAAATTATGATTTATCACTCTTGCTAAGTCATGACAGACTGAGTTGATTGACTCGGGAGAAAAGCAGAGTGATTGAAAACAGTACATTGTGACACATCGTCATTCAACAACCAGCCAATTTGCAGTTCCAATTTGGGTGTTTGCTCTTGATATATAGATCACCGCCTGTGTCTCCTACTTAAAAATAAATCGGTCAAAAAAAAAATGAATCCTTCACATGAAACCTGAAAAGTCATTTTCAGAAGAAAGATTTTATTTTCTATTATAAGTCCCATTTTCTACTTGAAATCTGATCCAAATATTAAACAAATAAGTTTAAACAAACAACATTTTTTGACTGAAGCATTTTTTGACAACTGATAATGGGCAATAGTGTGACAACTTCATAATTGTTTTTTTCATTTGAACCCTCAAATTATAAATTCAACACTTCTAAAGATAGAAGACTTAGCATGTCTAAAATGTACAGAATTTGATCAGGCGTCACTGATTCAATTAAATTAAGTCATCTATAAATATCAAAGCAGCATCTTCATTCGTAGCTTTGACCAAATTGTCTGTTTCAATCTAAAAATATAGCCTAAAGCAACAACAATCATCAGGATCACAAAATCACTGCTTGAGGACAGTAGACTAATGAGTTGAGCAAAGCAGGATTTATGTAGTACGCACTGGGTTCTGGCAAAAGGTGTCGTTTATTACTGCATCCCGTGGCTGTAATTCCTAGTACCCATTTAGAGGTATCCTGTTATCGTAGGAGTGCATGTCATCGTTTGACAATGGCAATGGTTGAACCTCAAAATAGGGATTGAACAGCACATATGTCTACGTTTGGTGGAAGTTAGGACTAAAAAAAACTTACTGTCAAATGATTCCTTGTTCTTTAAAGTAATAATAATAAAATAATAATAATGAACGGCTTTTATATAGCGCTTATCAACTCTTCATTAGAATTCTCTAAGCGCTCTACAATTGCAGCATTATTACCCTGGCTTTAGCAGTGCAGCTATCAGGAGCATCAGCTTTTTCAAGGAGTAATTTCCTACCAGGTACCCATTCACCTCACCTGGGTTGAGTGCAGCACAATGTGGATGAATTTCTTGCTGAAGAAAATTAACACCATAGGTGGGATTCGAACCTACGACCCTCTGGTTGAAAGGCGAGAGTCAGAATCACTACACTACAGCGCCTCTACGTAAGATCGGTCTATGGTTGATGTAACATGATTTTATTTAGAAGTTTCTTTATTCAATATAAAACAGGTGACAGGGACGCTGGGGTATATAGGGACAAAACCTCCACATCTATTCAGATCTGCTTATATCATATTTGCCTTCACTTTGTTTATTTTCACATTTTGAAAGATTTATCCTTTAAGAGGGTACATAGAAAGATCTACCTCATCGAAAATGAATCTTAAACCTTTTACGTTTTGTTCCCGTTTGCCCCGGTTTACAGTATTTATCTAAAAGAAAGACGATTCAGAGGTCAACAAAGTTAAAAAAACTTTTCCACTCTTAAAAAAAAACAAACAACAAAAACGGTCATTTAAATAGGAACCATCCAAGTGGTGGTTTAGAAAAAATCACATGTCTTACACACAATTTCTTGTCAACCAACAGTTGGTTACTTCCTATTTCAACCATTCTAATGATTCTTGAATTACATTTCTGAGAATTTGCAGATTTAATTTGTCAGTGCTAATCAACTGCAATCTGAAATAGATTGCAAATTTCAGTACATTTAAATGTAAAAAAGTATGCTATGGACATTCCTTCTATATGACCAGCACGCATAATGCAATAAATTGTATTTAAATTTTACAAATACATTTTTTCCTTGGTTCGTATATTAAAGGAACACTCATGCTGGGAGGCACATACTCCTAATTATTCCTTGGCAAAAACTCTAAGAACGGAAGCTGCAAAGTATCCAGTGTACAATGTCATATATTTGTTGGTTTACTGTAATGGGGTACTTAAACACAAAGGCTTTTGAAATGCTGCCAACTTGAATAAGATGCTCATTCAATGTATTTTCCTTTCGAGATGTGCAAACATGTTCAAGAATAAATGTGATTTTCGTAGACAAATTTCTGATGTGCATATTTGAAAAAGGCAAGATAATTTGAAGTGAACTGCATACACATGAAATGTCCCCTTGACACTCAGCTTACGTAGCCCATCTTTCTGAGCAAAATAATGCCTCTGGCAGGAATATTCAAATGATATTTATATTAAATCTTACAAAAAAAAATAAAATGTCTAATCTGACACATGAATATGTCTCTACCCTCTCTAAAAAAGGTTGAAAAGCTGCATATTTTTTTCAGATGATACATTGAATCTTGAGAAAAATAAATTAAGACCACCTTTCATGCTACCCACTTTGAAATGAAGAGGAAAGTGGGGGGGGGGGGGGGGGGGTGACGCTATATATTTCAGATTTTATATTGAATCTTTAGAAATATAAAAATATATCAATGAGACTGATGCAACAATATGATATCTGGGTCAGTATCAATACTCACGTGAGTATCCTTTGCACAGCACTTCAATGGGCGTGGACATTTTCTTTTCACTGATCTTCTCATACTTCTGCTTCTTGGTCGCAGCCTTCAGGCCTTGCCAGGGTAAACTGCCTCGGTTGAAGTACATTAACATGTAACCTAATGATTCCAAGTCGTCTCTCCGACTTTGCTCTGCAAGGAGGAGGGAATGGGAGGGAAATGGTGAAGTAAATTAATAGATGCAGACATGCCATTAGAGAGATGTAAGAAATGGGGATTAATGGCATTGCAGGGGGTGAAAATGACAAAGATAGTGTGGGTTATGAGGCCTCAGCTTTGAGGATACAGCATTGAAAAATCACATTTAAAGAAAAAAATGAATAAAAAACAGGATTAAATTCATTTTATGAATCTTACTGGAAGGCTAACATTCATGATGTGGCATTTTCATTTTACAATTTGGATAACAGCTACTCCACATAATCTGAACAAAAAATGGGGGGAAAATGTTTTTCAACACATCAATACTGAAGACAGTCCCCTTTCATTTGTCATTAAAAAAAAAATCCTAAATAACATTTAAAAACAAATTCCATTCATTCATTCATTTCTTAAAGAATAGAATTGAAATCATCTGCTATAGATAGAATTGTGACAAAACCTTGCACCTACAGGACGTAGTAAAATCCCGAAAATGCTATTTCGGTTGCAGATTTAATCTCACGCTTTCATCATGGTTGTTCGACAAAGAGCAGAGGAAGATTGCCAAAATCTCACTCAAAATGATTCATCACATGATAGAATCAAGTTTCTTATCAGCTTGAAATTAAATATCTATTTTCTTTGTCCTCCTGTAGGAACAAAAAGTCTACCCATTCCGTTATTTTGAGTCTTTCAAGATACTATGGCCCGTATTCTGATAGCAGGTTTAACTTAAACTAGAGTTTAAATCTGTGGTTTAAGTATGGGTAGCCCAAAGTGTCAAAACTTTATTTAGACTGAATAATTCTTATGTTAACTGCTCTCTTTTCCCATGCTCTAATAATGTAGAAAATTATTTAAGTTTTTATTCCAAGACAGTTTTTAATACTATGAGTGCCAAATGAGCTAGTAAATCAAACACCGACTGTTATAGATTCAACCCTCTTTAGGCTTACCATACTTAAACCACAGATTTAAACTCTAGTTTAAGTTAAACCTGCTATCAGAATACGGGCCTATAATGGCATTACACACTGTACAGTGTGAAAGGACATTTGGGGAGGGGGTTAGGTCAACAGGAACATAAAGTACATGTATGCATGTACATTTCAAATTTTAGTTTGTTTAAATCTAGATAATAATAATAGTAATAATAATAATAATTTGCATTTATAAAGCCCTTTTTGGTAAGATTCAAAGCACATTTTAGGGAAGGTAGAAGAAATACAGAACAGGTCAACAAATGCATACATGTATAGAAATAACAGAATGAGAATACATAGATTACGAGCAAGTGATACAAGATACAAGATCTTCAATTTAAATTCCACACCACATTCCATAATCACACTAAAAATGATTGTGTGATGTAAAATCATAATCACGATCAATGTTAATTTATTTTTGTCAAATAAATGAAATTGATTGATTTGCAATGTCAGTAAAACTCATTTCAATGTGTGAAAATTCAAAAAAATATTCCCTACATCCAGAGTACTGCACTATTTCAGATCATCAACAATCAGGCATGCGATAATTATTTCTCATAAATCAATGAGAAATTTCTGCACAATGAAGAGGGAGGTGAGGGCCATTCATTTGGCACAGACTTTGGAATATGAATCACATCAGAGACTTTTATTTCGGCTCTCTATTTCCCCAAAGATTTGCAGCATTTCCTCCATCAAATTCCATGACTATAAAGTTCAAGTACAGTATGGTTGCCTATACTGTGTATGAAGACATACATGTACACAAAAACATGAGGTCTAGTGTAGGCTTCATGGATACATGTATGTAAGGCATACATGATATTGACATTGGACATGAAAATGAGATTATCCACAGTGAAAGTAAAATATGATGCGAACCTGTCATCACCATAAAGCTGGGAACAATGGGATCATAGTATAAAGATCACTGGATTGTAGCCATTGTTGTGAGTACAAACAGTGCTTACAGGTAGCAAAAACTTGAAATGCCTGTAGGCATACTTGCCAAATCTAACACTTTTGGTGCTAGAATGCTGGCAGGTATGCATCTGGTTGATAATTTGCATAAAATGTGTATATTCAAGGCTACAAATAGATGTTTCAGGTGAATTACAGACAATGATTCTTTCATTGTTTGGCCGGAAACCAAATAGGCCTACTGAATCAACCTACATGTAATGACAATCACAAAAGACATAGTGTGCTATGGTAAGCATTGTTTACACAAACGAATCTGTTTACAAATATACACTATGCCAATAAAAGGCAATGACAGATGGGAAAATTTGTTACTAATAGATCAATCATAATAAAAGATGAATGGTTGTATCAAAACAGGATCTCTCGCTTTTGACAATTGTAAGTTTAAGAATTTTCCCTCTCATGATTATTGTCATAAGTTAATTGACTAATAAGGAAATTGGATATTGTTCCCTCTCATGATGTATTACAACTGTACAAGTTTTCTCATGAAATGACTTAGTAGGAAGCCATTTGCAACATATGCCATCACCCCCTTCCCTAGAAAGTAAACATCATTATGCATGAACGGTACCAACATGTACCAAACATATTGGACAGACACACATCCATCATTCGCCACTTGTATTACCCGATACATTATCAATCATACAGCAGATTCTGCTTTGACAATGGCAGATTCCTTAGAACAGGAGCAATGCCTCCTCGTAATCGCCAAATCATTACTCATTCGTCTTTCAAAGTTTAGGCAGTTGTCTGAATGGAATCTGCAAGAATGCTATTGTGCTTGAGACACAGTTTATTCTTGCTAATTCAAAGCAAATATTCATGGATCAAACCACAAATTATCTGACCCTTTCCATATAATTTAATCAATGCAATCTCAATATCTTTGTATCTCATTATCATAGATGAAAAACTACATCCTTTTTAAATTAATATGTCTAAGAGCCGGCACCCCCATCACTTTTCAAAATATGCATTCTGCTGTGCCTGATTTACAAAAAAGCATCGTTTGATATTGATTTACATTCCATATCAGATTTTACATAAATCGTTTCTCTTTTAACGATATTTTTATCAGAAAATGGAATATTGATTTCCCTTTTTAAGTGATCTTGCAAAATAAGTGGTCATGTATTGATTTGATATTGAATGTGCAGATACCAACTTTCCTCTGAATGTTGAACCTAAAACAAATATGTAAGAACAAAAACATTCTGGTTTCATAGTTCAACACCTCCTGCAATCAAATGTCAACAGCAGGCCTGTAATTAATTCATCATCACCTAGACTATTTGTTTTCATCATTTGTATTTCATTCAAGCAGTACACAAGGGCAAACATTTCCTTTTAATCATTTCCTTCCTACTTCCCAGTCATCAAATACTCATCACATCAAATTCCTTCTTGGTAAGACATCTACCAGAAAGAGAGCACTGACACAAAGCTATGGCATTGCTCTTCCAGTTGAGGACTCTGTGTTCTAATATTACATGCCTCTGTACATATCCTTGCCCTAAACACACAGGGACTACAACACTCAACCACGGAGTCTCATATACCCCTCTGATCACACATATCCCTATGATCGCGCCTCTACACATATGCAGAGGTGAGTGCTATCAGAACACAGAGTCCTCAACTGGACTATGTCATTGCTTGTCAATTCATCTCTGGGGCATCCAGCAATCTTTCCTGAGAAAAGCAAATGACCTATGCCTCCCTATTCAATGTTTATTATGCTACACAGATAGATACATGTACAGCCAGATATCTTGCGCAGGCTCGGGAAATACTTTGAGCTGGCTGCCCTCACAATGCAGTGGGTATGCAGTCGTGTATAAGGAATTCTCCTTTCCCAAACAATAGTGCATCTAGCCTCTAATGTATTTGGGCAAGGCCTTTGATATAACTGCATTTACGACTGGGGCATGGCTGTAATACATCACTCTGCATACAATTGAAAATTGAACCGGTTTTAGTGAACATAAAAAATTAATTTACATGTTTGTGTACAAAATGAAGGACCCAATAAGATTGCATTCAGGATGAAATAGAACCAACATTCTACAGATATGCCAACCGTTCCAGAATATGCATTAAAATGTTAAGAACGCAAAAGCTAAATTGTGGAAAGCAAAGTGATGTATTAAACATTAAGTGAGTTAAAAACAGGGGGAACGACGCAAACTGTAAACAGAATGGGGGTACTTGACAAAAAGCAAATGTGTTTGGGGGTTTACGGGTTGCAAGCAGAACTCAAATGGACAACATTAAAATTGGCTGGGGTACATGGACTGGCCGAGGTTGATCAGAGTTCAATATGAATCATAGGACTGAATCATACTAGTGATTATTATCACCCCTTCCTCTGAGGGTATATCATAAACTAAATGTAAGATAGGCTGCGACCCCTCTTGACCCGAGGGGTATTCCCTTCAGGGTTTAAGATCGTCATATTTGGGAATGTCTTTCTTGGTAAAGATTAAAATATAAAGCATCTCCATTTATCAAGAAAGCTGATGTGAGTGTTAGTGTTTTATCATAATAAATAGCAAAATAATTGAAACGCAAAATGCCAACTCTGTATTACTGTATTCTCTGGTACAAGTAGGCATTTTTACGAATAAAATAACACTAAGAAAGACCCACTTGAGGCAACTTGTGTCATTCAATGTGTGATGTTCAAGCAGGCATTGTTTCAAACAAAATTTCATGAAAAAAAAATGTCCACAAACTCCAAAAATAGTTGGTCCCAAGCAAAAACATATTATTTTTTCTATGATTTTGGTCATGGGTCAAGTGATAAACCGAAGCAAGGCTTACAGTTCACACAAAAGTGCAAAAACTCAGCAGTAGCTCCTGAATCATTGAGACAATCAACCCTGCATTCTACGAAATGTCTTATAATTACCTTTAATATGTACTTTTGTTGTATACATTACACTTGTTATATACTATTTCTTTAATAAACATGCTGGTACATGTACATAACAATACATATCGAGAGTAGAGCTGAAATGCCACAGGAACAACAATGGTCTTTAGACTGCAGGGGCGGTATTCTGAAAACTGTTTTAGCGGTATTTCTATGTTAGCTAACATAAAATTTAAAATCGGTATTCTCAAAACTATGTTAAGTCTAAAACTGTGTTAACATTTCTTTTTGGCGGGAAAATGATGCGCGCATACGTGCGACGCTTGAACAATGGTCATACGCGGAGTTAACATACCACTTAACACAGTTTTGGTATTCTCAAAAGTGTGTTAACGATTATTTTTGCAAATTTCTAACATAATATTTAAAACAGCCTCGGAGGTGTGTTAGGAAATTTATAATTTATCGCAGACATTAATGATAGCAAAATGTGGAAATAGAGAGGTTGTCCGACATTACATAAACGCTCAAGTTCTTGTTACTATCCATTTTGTCTTCTGATTGGCGTCATACAACAATTTAGGGAAACTCTCATTTCACACCCGTTAATCAC